>PVJX010019552.1:0-34715 GCA_004027295.1 Dolichotis patagonum | reverse complement strand
GAGGGACACGGCCCTTAGGAACTGGATCCATGTATTTATACAGGTAGGCCACTAGGCATGTGAAGGGTCTGACAGTCTTAGTAAGCATCATTGTTTTTGTGAGTTTAAAGATCCAGATTTTATACAGGCCAGCAGATCCAAGAAATTTTTGGAGATTGTTTCTTATAACCAGTGTCTGCCAGATATTGTAACAGAGCTTTTGTGTCTTTCCAGCAGGCAACTTGGGTATCAAAAAATCAGAAGTGCATTGAGATTGGTGTTGGGAAACTACAAGGTGAATTATGAAGTCTTGTCAATAGAGAGTAAAAATGTTTCCACTTCTGAGAGGTTCAGTCCAGGTCTGTTTACTTTTGTGTCTTTCCTTTTAAAAGGAAAGAGGTTCTGGCTGGCAAGAACCTATGGAGGACATAAGAAGGCATTCTTTAAATCCAGGATATGAGTGGCAGAAGACCAAGGTAGCTTGCACAGCTCAGAGAAATTGTACTGGATAATATTCTTCACTGACTTTGGTTACAGGAAGAAGAGGTATATTTTGACCATTTGACTGTATAATGCAGGTGGTGTTGGTCCTGGATAGGACAGAAACAGACTGTTCCCAAAAAAAGGTGATTGGAACATCACCAAATCAGTTGTTAGAGCCTCCTTGAAAAATGTGGGAGAATTTTAACCACCGATTGCGATTGCTTCCCAGTGATTTTTGTGAGAAATCCTCCCAGGATTCAAGTTTGTGCCTGGCAGAAGGATTCAGAGGCAAGAGTTCTAGTCATCCCTACAATGGTAAATTTTCGAGAAAGGAAGTCTTTGAAGGCAGAGGTTACTGATAATTTGTCTACCAGGAAATTCATAAGCTGGTCCTCAACTTTATCAAAGATCTCAGGCTTTCAGTGCCTCAGGTTCATTGATCTCAGTCTGTCCTATCCATCCAGGTCTGGCAGGGTGAGCAGTGGTTCAGCTTAAGGTGGACCTGGATAGTCAGGTTTCTTTGAGTCTTGCAGATGGTAGGGTCATTTATTTTTGCATCTGTAGCCTTTATAATCATAACTGGGGGTATGGTCATCAAGCAGACTGAATTGTCTTATGGACGTCAGATGCTTTTTTTTTTAAAGATCCAGATTTTATACAGGTCAGCATATCTAAGCAGCAGCAGATCACATTTCTGAGTAACAGGAATTGAGGGACATTTTGTACCACTTTTTAATATCTTTGAGATGAGCTGGATTGGGTTGCTTCTAGGGAAAATGACCTTTGGAAATGCCATAGCTACTTACTTGTCAGGGCTTACAGTCCAATTTTGTCTCAGTCAAAATGTGGAACTCAGTAGAAATTGCTGACAGTCATCTTGGGTAGACATTAGGTGATGCCATTTGATGAGGATATGAAGAATGCACTGGAGGTAAGGCCTACGTAGCTGTATGCAGGCAGTGCTTAGTTGAAGCCAGTTCAGTCGAGTGGAAGTAGACAAGTCAGGAGCAGGGAACGAAGCTATAGTTGCTGGCAGCAACTGTGGAGTTCCACCAGTATTCCTAGGTGGAGTTCTCAGGAAGAATGGGCCTCTTTTTTACTTTTTTTCTTTCAGACACAGGGAGTGGTTTGCTTTCATGTTTAAGTGAAAAATTGTAGAAAAACCCTTTTCTCAGTAGTTAGGTACAGTGCATTTTGACTAACTACTTTCCATCTCTGACTTCCTACATGTACAATGTGTACCCTTGAAGGTGCAACACACAAAAAAATGGGTGTTGCTCCTAGAGAAAACATTCAGATGCCCACCTGATTGAGTCCCTTGTGGGAATTTAGATGCACCTTAGCTAACAGTGGTGTAAAGCTTTCACTGTGCAATGTCAATTGCCATGGAATAACAGATGTGGATCCAATGAGCCACCATAACAAGTGCTTCCCAATGTTGGTGCACAGACCAGGCAACCTACTTCTTAAGGTGCCCATTCCATTCAATCACTCGCTCATTTATTCAACAGACTTTTAGAGGTTAAATATTTTAACTTCATTTCCTTGAGGGTGGTCCTGATTAATGGCAGTGTATTAGACTCTCTTTCTGTATGAGCTGAGCAGGACTGACAGACTATCTTGGGTGGCCCCAGGTGTCTTCCAGAATCAGAAAAGTAGGCAAACACACAGACAGACAGACTGCATCCTCCCGCCTTTGTGGTCTGATGTGAGTTGTTCAGGCAAGAAACCAGGAATTCTTATCCAGACATTCTCGTGGTCTTGAGAAATCTTCAAGGCATATCTTACCATAGGTACCTGGGGAGGTCCTTGCTCCATATGCAAGAGCCATGACCAGTGATTAAAGAAGTCACCATAGTTGTTCTTCTTAGCCAACACAACAGATGCAATTGAAATCAGAAATTCCCAAAAAATACTCAGGTTTGGGGGACAGATTTATTTTAGATCAACATGCACTTATCAGGATCATTGTAAAAATAGCAGACCCTGATCTCTAGTGGCCTAGGGCTTATATGGGATAAGCAAGCAGGAAGAACATTTTATAATAATTGGCACCCATTTTTTCTTACATATATTAATTACTGGGAAATATATTTCTTTCACATTTGTCATCAAGGAGACCTAAAATGAAATTCCTGTTCACATTCGCTCTGCTGGAGTTGTATCTGAGGTGACAGATGTGTTCATTTGCTTTAATTATTGGAAAATGTAAATAACATTACAACTTCACAATTCAACCCATAAAAATGCACACTTCATAATTAGTTATCTTTAGTGAAATTAAAAAATATTCTACTTAGAACGTCCATCTTACTTAAATAGAAAAAAATGACTTACTGTAAGAATGCTGAATGTGTCAGGGGCTGCTTATCATGGGTAACCACTCACTCACTTTCTCCTAGAATTCTTCTGTTAACAATAGAAGCCACACCAGGGATGCACTGTAACCTGCTCTGGATGCTTTGTGATGATTATGTTTAAAGAATCTATTCGTCACAAGCATTGCCAATGAAACAGAGTCCAAAGAATACTATTTGTTTGTGCCAGAGTTGGTGACTATTGCTCTGGAATTCCTCATCCATAAAATTATTAAGTTGTAAAACAAGAGAGAAAAAGGATTGTTGTGTGTCAATATTCATATCTCAGATATGAATGTTTTGCTTTAAAAGATGTTTTGCTTTAAAAAGCTAAAAAATTTAAAGAGGACTCATGAGTCATAAAATGTACATTACCCAACTAAGTAGTAAATGTAAGTCCAGTTCTCAAAACTTTCCAACTTAGAATCACTCATATCAAGAGTTTTGGGAGAAATACATGTAATATAAAAACAGACCTAAAAATTTAGTGTTGGAAAGTGTAACGAAGTCATACAATTGTATCAAAGAAGACAAAAACATTGAAATTATATTACCTACTCACCATTAAATACCATAGAATTAAATACTCTCATTAAAAATTAAAACAAGTAGTTTTGGCAATAGTAAAACTTATTTTAGAGTTTTGATACCTAGTAATTATTTGGAGTTAATGAATGTAATTCAGAATGAGACTATGAATATTTGAGAAAACATTGTCAGTAAATACAATATTTAAATACATTAAATTTTATATTTCAATGAAACAAGTCAGAATAAAAAAGTGTCATGAGCTGTGTACATTCTTCTATTTATTTTTATACATGTGTAAGTAGGTATATTCCTTGTGTGAGATAGTTGGTATAGAAAAGCAGTTAAGGAAGAAATTAACATGAAGAGATAACATTTGTAAACTTATATGCACCCAACACCACTACATACAACTACCTAAAACAAATACTATGAGTATAAAAGGCAAGATAGACAGTAACACCATTAGAGTGCCAGACCTCAATACCACAACACCATACATAAACAAGTCATCTAAACAAAAGCGTCAAGAATAAAATTGAAGAGTTGTATAAAGCCTTTCAATAATGGACTTAGTAGATGTTTATAGAGTGTTCCACCCAAAATTAAATAGAATATATGTTCTACTCAGTAGTAGCTGAGACATTTTCCAAAATGCACTCCATTGTATCCCATAAAGCTTACTAAGGTAAATGCAAAACAATTGAAATTGTCTCATGCCTATTATGACATTATAGTTTCTTTTATTGTGTCATCTAGTAGTTACAAAGTTTAAGATATTACTTTAATGTCTTTCATTGATTGTGTTAGTTACTCTTCCATGTGACAGGATTCTAATTTTATTGGCCTCTTATAGAAATCTAATTTTCACAAAACCATCTATTTATAAAGTGTCTTTCCTTGCATGTATGTTTCTGGTATGTTTTGGTTGCCTAAAGACACATGTGTTTATTTCTATGACCTCTATTCTGTTCCACAGTTTATGTCTATTTATATGTCTTTAAAATATTTTTGTTACAATGATTCTATAATATTGAAGTCACATACTCTGAATCCTCCAAACTTGTTCCTTTCACTCAGCATTGCTTTGGCTCTTCAGGTTCTTTCATTCCTCTCTTTAGGCTTATAACTGTACTGTAGGGTTTTGCTCCAATCTTGTGAAGGGTCATGAAAATTACATTGAATCATTGCCTCATTTGGGAAGAATATTGCCATTTTAAAAATATTTATTTTCCCAATATGTATCATGGAAAGTCTTTGTATCTTATATTTTATTATTCAATTTCTTTCTTCTTTATTTTATACTTTTATGGTAAAGATTCTTCATGTTTTCAGTTAAGCCTTTCTATATTTCATTTTTATACTAGTGGATTGGATTCCTTCTCTGGTTTTGTTTTCAGTAATCTCTCTATTGGTATATAAAAAGGCACTGATATATGTGTACTGTAAATTTGTATTATACTCCTTTGCAGAAATTTGAGTTCCAAAGGGGTGTTGCTACTCCATAATTTTACGGATAGAATCATATTATTAGCAAATATAATTTGATTTTCTCATTTCCTGTTTTATCACTTTTTAATTTTTTCCCGTGAATTACTTGCTCTGGTGATAATTCCATTACTGTGCTGATTGAGTCTTGAGAGTATCTACACTTATTTTCATGAACATTTTAGAGAAAATGCCTTCAGATTTCAATACTTTTACAATGTTTGCTATGGGTTTACCATGTACACACCCAATACTATGTTGAAATAAGATACTCTTATATGTAATTTATTTGGGGCTGTTATCATAAAACAAAATTTAATATTATTACGGATTTTTTCTGCATCCCTTGAGATATTCAAGTGTTATATATTTTTATTGTATTTATGTAACACATTACAATGTATTGAATATCTATGTTGATCATTTATTTTAGGTATGATATGAAACAAAGTTGATCATGGTACAGAGCTTTCAATACCTTGTTAAAATTAATCTTCAAGAATTATATTGAAATTTGAAAATTTCTCATAAAGGATGCTCTACCACATGTGAAAAATCTTTTAAAATTAATTTTATGAGTACATTTTGACATACTGATCATATTCATCAAAAGGAATTTATACCTGCTTATAATTTCTTGATTTTTGTTTTACCTTTCCTGTCCATTATCTTCAATCTTTCTTCCTGTATCCATTTATAAAATTTTGCATTTATTGATTTCTTTCTATTCTTTTAAGCTTTCAGTCTCTCCTAACTTTTGTTCAAACTCCACACTTTCATTTTCCATTCACATTTAAAAGTTTTCTTCCTAATTCCCAATATATATATTCTTTATTTATCCTTTTGGTTTCTCCCACTAGAGAAATAACAATATTTAAATATTTAAATCCAATTTATCTCATTTAATATTATATTTAAAAGGTGCATCCATTTATCTGTCCAAAAACATTAAAACCATCATACCACAGCCATCTATGCCCAATCCTTCTTTAGAGTAACACAATTTGTATGTTCTAAAATGTGGAAAGAGCATATATGCCAATCAAAAGATGAATGAATTAAAACATATGGTTTTTATGTATAGTGGAGTGCTACTCTGCCATAAATAATAATAAACTTGAGACACTTGAAGGCAAAAGGATGCATACATTTGAAAAATTTTAACTTAAAAATCACTTAATACTGACCCTGAAGCAAGGCCAGCAGATTACTGTAGCTGTGGTTTCAAACAGGAGCCTAAAAAGAATTCTTTTTGTGGTCTGTTGGCCATTTCAGAACTTTGGAAATGTAATGGTCAATTCATCGGAAAGAAATAGCAGATGAGTATGGCGGACTTTAGGGGGCCTGCAGGTGAGAGATCCTGGCACCTCGGGACCTGCACCATGTGGTTGACTCAGGTTGCTGGGAGAACAAGGAGCTCCTCCCCTCTCTGGGAGGTTGCTATGAGTGTGGCACAGTTTCATCAGCCTGAAGGAGAGAGTTCCTGGTGTGTTGGATCTACACTGTGTGGTTGACTCAGGGTGCTGAGAGAACAAGGAGCTCCTCCCCTCTCTGGGGGGCAGCTGTGAGCCTGCTGGCATGGAGGCTGAGAATCAGACATCTCATGTTGTCCCCTGACCTGTGTCCCCCCTCATTAGCAAGTGGGAGCCATTTAACTACACATATTGTGAAAAGATTGGCTATGTTATTTAGTATGAGCTCCCCATATGCAAAGATATGGATAAACATTTGGAAGAAAACCAGAGATAGTACGACAGATAGTGAAGATCTCTGGTTGTCTAGCTTCGAAATTTATGCTTTTTTATGTCCTGTTCTGTTCTGTTGTGTTTAATTTTACCCCCTTTAAAATAAAATTTAAAAACATATTTAAAAAAGGGGAAAAGTAAGTGCTCTAAAGAATATAACTGCATGTATGTTTAACCATATTACTGTTTTTGTTAGATTGTTGAATAGAGCTGTTAACAGTCTCACTGTTTGAATGTCTACTTTGTATGCTTTAATTTTGTAACTTGAACAACTATTTCCAGTGATGACAGTATGTATCTTATCAAGAAGCAATTTCTTAGTGTTTTTGTTTTTGTTTTGTTGTTGTTCTTGTTGTTCTTTTATTTTTTGCCTTTGGAATTCTGTATTGTTGCTACCTTTTTCTGTTTTCTTTGGTTGTTTTCTTTTTTTGTTTTTTCTCTTTAAATAAATTTTTTAAAGAAATCACTTGATATTATTTTCAATAAATATACCATGACCTCCACTGTCCTGGTAGACCACCTTGTGAGAACCAGAAATTCTAGCCAGTGGTATGCACAGGGCCAGGCTAGACCCAGACCCCTAACATGAACTAGCCCATTGTGGCAGTCTACCTCATGGGACTAAAATCTCCAGCAAGTGGCGCATGTGGGGCTGGGCTAGACCCGGGCTTCTCCCACAACTCCCGCCTTCCTGTCAGACTACCTCACCTCCCCCAGGAACTCCAGTCAGTAGCACACACTGGTTCTGGCTAGACATGGGCCCCTCCCATGACCCTTGCCACCTTGACAGACCACCTTGAAGCCAGGTTGGAACTGATATGCAGATAGCTGAGGCATATAGAACACCAAAGAATCAAAACCAACATAAATCTACACTCAGACATATAATAATTAAGATAACGGACATGCAGCATAATAACAGAATACTAAAAGCTGTTAGAGAAATGACACAACTCACCTATCAAGGAAACCCCATTAGAATCATAGCAGACTTTCAGCACAAACCGTCAAGTCAAGATGAGCTTGGAGTGAGGTATCTTAAGCTCTGAAAGAAAACAACTTTCAACCCAGACTGATGTACCCAGAAAAACTTTCAATCAAATTTAATGGAGAAATAAAATACTTCCATGACAAAAAACAACTAAAGAAATTCACATCCACCAAACCAACCCTAGAAAGAGTGTTGAGAGACATACTAGACAGAGATAAAAATGACCACAATCCCCAGAACAACAGAAAAAAACCACCAGGTAGGACAAACAATTAAATAAGGGGGAAAGGCAGAAAGCAAACAATTGAAACAACATGTCAAAATTGAGGCAGTACATATCAGTGATATCCATAAATGTAAGTGGACTCAATTCAGGTATCAAAACAAATAAGTTGACAGAATAGATCAATAAACAGGATCCCACAATATGCTGTATACAAGAAACATATCTGACTCAAAAATAAACTCATAGATTAAAAGTCAAAGGATGGAAAACAGTATTCCATGCAATAGGATCCCAGAAAAAAGCAGGGGTAACTATTCTATTTGCAGACAATGTGAACTTCAAACCTAAAATGATTAAAAGAGACAAAGAAGGTCACTACATACTCATAAGTGGAAAAATTCAAGAGGAAGAACTAACAATTATAAATATATATGAACCAAACACAGGAGCACCCAACTATATAAGACAGATACTAAAGGACATGAAAAACCAAATACACAACAACCCAAATATTTCAGGGGACCTTAACAGCCCACTGTCACAAAGAGATAGATCAACTAGACAAACAATCAGCAAAGAAATAATAGAACTGAATCATACCTGTGAGCAACTGGACTTAGTAGATGTTTACAGAGTGTTCCACGCAACCACATCAGAATAAACATTCTTCTAAGCTGTACATGGGTGGGACATTCTCCAAAATAGACTGTATATTGTCACATAAAATATTCTTAAGTAAATGCAAAGGCATTGAAGTTATGCCATGCATAAAATCTCAACATAGCGCACTGAAATTGGAAATTAATGGCAAAAAAATTGTAAAACTTGCATAAATATAGGGAAATTAAATAACAATGTTCTGAACAACCAGTGGGACACAGATGAAATTCAAGAAGAAATAAAGCAATACCTATAATTCAATGAAAATGAGGAAACAACACAGTGTAATTTGTGGGATGCAATGAAAGTGATCTTAAGAAGGAAATATACAGCAATAAATTGTCATATCAAGAAAACAGAATGAGCACAAATAAACAACCTACTGCTTCATCTCAAGCTTCTAGAAAAAGAAGAGAAAGTTAAACCCAAAGCTCACCGAATTAAGGAAATTGTAAAGATTAGAGGAGAAATCAATACAATTTCTCTCCATGAGAGAGAGATTATGGAAATATCACCTTTCACAATGGCGTCTAAAAAATTGAAATACTTAGGAGTTCAAAATTATCCTATGCTAAAAAAGAAGATTGAAGAGGATATTAGAAAATGGAAGGGTCAAGGAAGAACCATCATTGGCCATACTCCCAAAATGGTTATACAGATTTAATGCAATCCCAATCCAAATACCACTAACATAACTCACAGATCTAGAGAAAACACTCCTAAAATTCATTTGGAAACAGAAGAAAACTAGAATAGCAAAGGTGATTCTGGGCAACAAAGGCAAGTCAGGAGGCATTTCAATTCCTAACCTGAAACTATACTACAAAGCCACAGTGATAAAATCAGCATGGTACTGGCAAAGAAATAAACCTGAAGAAAATGAAACCAATTAGAAAATGCCAAAGCAACTACACAGACACTAAGCCACCTGATATTTGGCAAAGATGCTAAACATTTTCACTGGAAAAAGGATAGCCTCTGTAATATATAGTGCTGGAAAAATTGGTTCTCTGCTTGCCAAAGTCTGAAACTAGACCCATGCCTTAGTTTATGTAAAAAACTATAGTCTAAATGTATTATATGTCTAAATATTAAAAGATAAACACTAAATATCCTGGAAGAAAAGGTAGGTAAAAATCTTGGAGACATAGGTGTAGGCACAGGATTCATGAACAAAACACAAACTGTGAGGGAAACACTTCAAAGAATCAACAACTGGGGTCACATATTATTGAAAATTTTTTGCACTTTAAAAAATATCACCAACAGAGTGAATACAAAACCCACAGAATGGGAAAAAAGACTCTTTAATAAATGGTGTCTATCATCACGCATAAAACTAAAGTCTAAATGGATCAAAGGCCTAAACATTAAAACCGAAACACACTAAGTCTACTGGAAGACAAGATATGTAGAAGTCTTCGAGACATATGGGTAGGTAGAGAATTCATGAATAAAACACAAACTACATGGGAATCAACAACTGGGATCTCATAATATTGAAAAGCTTCTGCACTTCAAAAGAAATAACCATCAGAGTGAAAAGAAAACCCACAGAATGGGAAAGAATTTTAGCCAGCAACCCCTCAGACAAAGGACTTATATCAAGAATATATAAAGAATTGAAAAACATCAAACCCCCCCAAAATTCAAAGGCCCTCTCCAAAAATGGGCAGCTGAGATGAATACACAATTCTCAGATGAAGATACACAAGAGGCAAACAAATACATGAAGAAATGTTCAGCATCACTGGTCATTCAAGAAATGCAAATTAAAACAACATTGAGATATCATCTCACACCAGAAAGAATAGCTGCCATCAGGAAATCAACTGATAACAAATGTTGGTGAGGCTGTGGGGAAAAACAAACACTGCTCCACTGTTGGTGGGAGTGTAGATTGGTGCAGCCACTATAGAAATCAGAATGGAGAGTTCTCAGAAAACTAGGTTTGGAAGCTCCACTCAACCCAGCTATTCACCTCCTGTGTATTTTCCCAGGAAAACTGAAAAGGTCATATCATAGTGATGTATGTACACCCATGTTTATAGCAGCACAATTTGTGATAGCTATATCTTGGAAACAACCAAGATGCCCATCAACTGCAGAGTTGATGAAAAAGATGTGATATTTTTAAACAATTGAATATTACTCAGCTATAAAGGATGATCTTGAGGCCTTCATAGGTAAATGGAGACAAATTGAGCCTTTCCTCATTAATGAAATAAATAAGAATCATATTTATAAATATCGCATTGTGTCTCTAGTGTGAAAAGTAATAAGAAATGTAGGAGTAATAAAATCCAAAATATACTAATTGGGCTGAGCTTGGCAAAACCCGGGCAGCTAGCTGGGCCAGGAGCCCACCCTAGGCCCTCACTGTGCACATTCTGGAGGCATGCAGAATCACAGCGCCCACAGGGCAAACTTGGAACTCTGCACCCATACAGTAGGACTAAGCCCTGTGTCTGATACCACCCCAAGGCAAGTGAGAGAGACCAGCAAGCCTAACCAAACTGTGCTCCTTGAATCCCAAGCAGCCAGAAGTGCTGGGAACCCACGCAGGGCCCTAACTGTGCACACTCAAGAGGAGGTGTCAGAATCCCAGATTGTAACAGGCAAACTTGGAACTACATGCCCAGAAGAACTACAGTGGGCTACCTGTGCTAGCTTGAAGAGAGATTACGTGACTGCCTCACCATAACAAGATCTAAACTGGCTCCATTTAGTGTCATGAGTATGCCCCTAAAATAGAGGTGTAGAGGGGCTAAATAGGGTCATCAGTAAAGCTCCCTCCAACTAACTGTAAGACCTTGGTAAGTCCAACAAGAGTGAAGGTGACCCCTTCCTACACACAGAAAACATCAGGCAGAGTGAGGAGTTTGTTGAGAAGGACTCCCCCAACTTGAAGAAAATCATAAGGGTTTATGAGACACACAGGCACACAATAGGGACACAGTAGGGCTTCAGCTGACACAAACACTATAGACAGGAAGATTTGATGACCTGGAATAACCTGAGATAAAGTCTTAGCAGGAACTAAAAGTTGACCTACATCAATACTACTAGGCTTGTCAGCCAAGGAAGAATATAGGACTCACCCAACAGACCCTACAGCAGGCAGTCAGGTGACTGGCATACCTATTCATTGTGGGACCCAGCAACTGGACAAATATCAACCTGACAGTAGGACACCAAGATACACACTACCAACAGTTGACACTAGCAGGTCTGAAGGACCAAACACTAACTCAAAAGAGGAAAATGGCAAAATGAAGAAGCAAAATGCAATCTCAAACATCCAGTCCACCAGGTGCAAGTACAGGAGACATTGAAATAGAGGACTCCAAAGGTAACACACTGGAAATCTCTGAAAAGATAGTGAATGAAATTTAAAAAAAAACAACTCTATGAGGCCATACAAGAAATCAAATTAGAAGTACTCTTGCATGTAAAGATAGAAACAATAAACTTAGTAAAGGAGTTGATGAGTGCAGCTAAAGAAGAAATAGAGAAAAAAGGACAGGAACATGGGAAACTGATTGAAACCTTGAATGAACAATATAGAAAACAAGCAGAATTCATGAAGCAAACTGAAAGAGACATCCAAGAAACAAGAAATTCTATTCAAAGCATGCAAAACTGTTTACATGAAGCTGAGGATAGGATTTGAGACCTTGAGGAAAGGATCACAATTAGTGATTATGAAAAGATAGAACTTTTAAAAATGACAAAGCAGCAGGAAATGACAATCCAGAAGCTTCAAGATGATGCCAAGAGCAACAATATAAGATTAATAGGCATCAGTGAAGACCCTGGACAATTACATACGTCAATACAAGTGACATATGTAAAATATTCACAGAAATAATAGGAGAAAATTTCCCAAACATGGAGAAAAAATCAGACATGCAGATCAGTGAGGCATATAGAACATCAAACAGTCACAATCATAAACTTACACCCATATTCATAATAATTAAGATCTCAGACATACAACATAAAAACAGAATATTAAATGCTGTTAGAGAAAAAACACAAGTCACCTATACTGGGAAGCCCATGAGAATCACAGCAGACTTTTCAGCACAAACCCTCAAGTCAAGACTTCATTGGAATGAGATATTTCAAGCCCTGAAAGAAAACAATTTTCAATACAGACTGATGTACCCAGGAAAACTTTCATTCAAATTTAATGCAGAAACAAGATACTTCCATAATTTGTGATAACTAAATCTTGGAAACAACCAAAATGTCCATAAACTGCAGAGTGGCTGAAAAAAATATGGTAGTTTTATACAATGGAATTCTACTCAGCCATAAAAAAGATTGTCTTGTGGTCTTTATAGGTAAATGGAGCCAACTTGAAATTATACCCATTAGTGAAATAAACAGAATTCACATGAGTAAATATCACATTGTCTCTCCAGCGTAAAAAATAACAAAAAGTGATCCATTACTGATATCTAAAGAGTATGATAGATATTATGAAAGTGAAAGGGAAGGAAAGTGCTATAAAGAGTGTAACAAAATGTACAGTGTGCAAGATAGTTGACCATATTACTGAATTTCTGCTGAAACATTGAACAGAAGGATTTGTGTTTTCAACATTTGAGTGTCTATTTATGTTTTGATTTTGTAACTTTGGCAACTATTTTTTGAGATGACAATGAGTCATGTATAAGCAAGTGATTTTATGATGACAATTTTTTTCTTTGAATTCCTTGAATTCAGTATTTCCCTTTTCTGCTTTTCAATTTTCTTTAATTTTCTTTTATTTCTTTGAAGAAAAAAGAAAAGAAAAATATGCAATAACAACCATTGTTAAATTTCTTTCATTCTGTTTTGAAAACCTATATTGATATTGTTTTGAGTTGTTGTTGTTTATGCCTTTTGCTTTTTGTTCTTGTTTTCTGGCTTTTCTCTTTTACAAATAAATATATAAGAAAAGAAGATGTAAAACTGCTGAATAACCAAATTTCAATTAATGATATTGAACATGTAGCTAAATCATACTAACAAAGAAAGGCCCAGGTCCAAATGGATTCACTGCAGAATTCTACAAGAAATTCAAGGAAGACTTAATACCGACACTCCCCAAACTCTTTAATGAAATTGAGTGGGAAGCAATTCTCCCTAACTTTTTTCTGGAAGCAAATATTAGTCTAATGCAGAAACCTGAGAAAGACCCAGCCAAAAAAGAGAACTACAGGCCAGGCTCCCTAATGAATGTAGATGCAAAAATTCTCAATAAAATATTGGCATACAGAATGCAGCAAATCATCAAGAAGATTATACAACAGACCAAGTGGGATTCATCCCAGGAATGCAAGGATGTTTCAACATACACAAATCAATAAATGGAATCCACTATATCAACAGAATCAAAAATCTGAATAACATGATCATTTCTATAAATACAGAAAAAGTTTTTGATATGGTCCAACACTTACTTATGGTAAGAACCTTACATAAAATTGGAATAGATGGTCTTTACCTCAATATGATAAAAGCCATCTATGACAACTCAACAGCCAGCATCATATTAAATGACCAAAAACTAAAAGCCTTTAACCTAAAACCAGAAACAAGACAAGGATGTCCATTATTGCCAGTATTCAACATACTATTCCTATTCAATATACTATTCATATACTATATCCTATTCAATATACTGCTGGAAATATTGGCCAGAGCAATTAGAAAAGAGACAGAGAAAAAAGGAGTAAGGATAAAAAAAGAAGTTAAATTATCAGTATTTGAAGATGACATGATACTCTACATAGAAGATGCCCAAAACTCCATTGATAAACACCTACTTATAATAAATAAATTCAGTAATGTACCTGGATGCAATGTCAACACTCAAAAATCAGTAGCATCCCTATACACAAAAAACAAAATCATTGACAAATAAGAGAAGACACATCCTTCACACCATCATCCAAAAAATGAAATACCTAAGATTCAATCTAACAACAGAAGTAAAAGATCTATTCAGGGAAAATTATAATACCCCAAAAAAAGAAAACAAAAAGGAACTCAGAAAATAGAGATATTCCTTGTTCATGGATCGGAAGATGAGACATTGTAAAAATGTCCATTCTGCCAAAATTGTCATAAAGATGTAATGCAATTTCTATCAAAGTACCATTAGCATACCACACAGGTATAGAGAAATCATTCTTAAAATTCATCTGGAACCAGAAGAGACCTAGAAAAGCAGAGGAAGTTCTAAGCGACAAAGGTAAGGTAGGAGGCATCACAATCCCTGACTTGAAGTTATAATACAAAGCTACAGTAATAAAATCAAAATGGTACCAGAATAAAAACAGACATGAACATCAATAGAATAGATTAGAAGATACAACTATAAACACACTCAGCCACATTATCTTTGATAAAGTGGCCAAAAAAATTCACTAAAAGAAAAGTACACTCTTTAATACCTAGTGCTGGAAAAATTGGCTCTCCATATGCCAAAAACTAAAACTAGACCAAAGCTTATCACAGTGAACTAAACTAAAATCTAAATGGATCAAAGATCTGAATATTAAAGCAGAAACACTAAATCTGTTGGAAGACAAAGTAGGTAGAAATCTTGAAAATATAAGGAAATGTAGAGAATTCATGAATAAAAATCAATCTGTGTGGGAGTTACTTCCCAGAATCAATCACTGGGATCAAACCGTATTACAGAGTTTTTGCAAGTAGAAAGAAATCTCCAACATAGTGAGAAGAAAACCTATAAATTGGGACAAAATCTTAGTCAACTGTCCCTCAGACAAAGGATTTCTGTCTAAAATATATAAAGAATTTGAAGATCAGATCCCCAAAATTCAAAATCCTAATCCAAAAATGGACGTCTGAGAAGAATAAACAGTTCTCAGATGAAGAAATACAAATGGAAAGTAAATATATGAAGAAATGTTCTCCATCACTGGTCATTTGAGAAATTAAAACCACACTGAGATTCAATCTCATTCCAGAAAGAATGGCCAGGACAAAGAAAAGTAGCAACAACAGATGCTGGAGAGGCTGTGGGAAAAAACAAACTCTTCTGCATTTTTGGTGGGAGTTCAGACTGGTGCAACCACTGTGGAGGTCAGTTTGGAGGTTCCTTAAAAATCTGGGTTTGGAAGTCCCATTTGACCCAGCTATTCCACTTCTGGGCATTTTCCTAGAAGAACTGAAAACATCATATCACAGTGATATATGTGCAGCCATTTTTATAGCAACACAATTTGTAATAGCCAGATCTTGGAAACAACCTAAATGCCCATCAACTGACGAATGGATAAAAAAGATGTGGTATTTTTATACAATGGAGTACTACTCATCTATAAAGAATGATCACATTGAGATATGTACAAATAAATGGATACAACTTAAGACCATATTCATGAGTGAAATAAATCAAACTCACAAGTGTAAATGCTGTATTGTCTCCCTGGTGTAAGAAATGATAAGAGTACGTAAGACAGAAAATCCTCAATAAATATAGTGAAAGGATAAGAATCTGCTCAAAAGGAAACAATAATATCTCAGGGAAAAGGAGGAAAAAGAAAAAGGAAGGCAGCTATGCTCATCACTATAACACCAACACCACACACCTGGAAAAAGAAAAATGAAGGGAAAAGAAAATATATGTAAAAATGTTTAAACACACATAAGATAACTAAGATGATTGTGCTACAAATTCCATAAGTTCTTGGAACAAAACAGCTAACATCCATAGGATTGGAATAATTTTGCATGTTAGTGTCTGGTGATCTCAGAAACTCTTGAAGATCATTATGTAAAATAACAACCCTAGTTGTGCTCCTACCACATTTTTTGAAGGCCTATATCATCATTGTTTTGGTTCTTTGCTACTGTTCTTATTTGTCTTTTTTGTTTCTTGTTTTTTTAGTAATTTGTTTTGTTTTGGTTTGTTTTTTCCTCTAATACAGAAAGAATAGGTAAAGGTGTAGAGGCTTATGTATGTATAGAACTTTCTCTTAACAGTTTATGAGAATCTATTATATTATGCATGATGAAATGAACAGCTATTTTGAAGAAAATGAGACACTATGTTATCTATTGCTGGTACCATATCATCATGCTGTGAAATCCAGTAATGGTATTATTCTTTGTTCAGGGTGATTTTAGTGTGTTTTTTTATTGTTTAATTTCAACATGTATGAATGTATGGATAGCAAATTTGAATGACAACAAGACACCTTATGGTAGCCATTGTTGATTTTCCTATTGTCTGATTTCGAAGGCCTATAATACCTTCATTAGTGCATTGTTTTATTCTGATCTACATTGCTCTGTTTCGTTATGTTTAGTTTTACCCTCTATAAAATAAAAAAAATAAATAAAATTCTCTGGAACATCACTAAAATATAGGCTGCTTATAATACAAGTGCCACAGGGCTTCCCAAATTGAAAGTAACCAAGCCAGTATGGCCAGACTCCAGTGGCCATTACACAAGAAATTACATACAATTTTGGTGCTGCCTAGTGACTAACATATAGTTCAGGACTTTTAAGAAGGGGCAAGGGCCACCTAGAGCACAGGGCAGAGGTATGCACTGTGAGAGGTGAGTGGCTTTGTGTTGCTAAAATATGAGGGGATAATGAGGAGATAGCACTGAGGAAATGGGCAGGGGCAAGCTGTTGCTGATGTATCAGGCAAGAAAGGTTTTTGGTAGTTAAGTGATAAGGGCAGAGGTGTGGTCTGGAACAATTCAGTAGTGCAAGTGCAGCCCAAGTATGGTGAAAACAGATCAGATGTCTAAGGTGACAGTCCGCTAGTCTGCCTACTGCCTGCATTCTTGGATCAGACACATGGAGCAGCAGCCTTTCAGTGGGATAGAGTCAGGGGTTATTGGCTGATTTGCTTGAGTCAATTTTCATTGCTGCCTAGAATGGTGCCTGGTACAAAACTGTGTTCTATATAAAAGTACAAAAGAATTATTATTCCATGAAAGGCTAAATGATCACATCATAAAATACAGATCCCATACCCCATCCATAAAGAAGCCTTTCTTTGGTGAGTGATGAAGCTGTGGTAGCTTCTCACCAGCAGGCATCATGTGAGTTTTCTCATTTCCAGATGCCAACAGTGAGATAACTGATATTGGCCTGGAATGGACCATGACTACCTCCCACTTATGACTCTTCCACTGCCAAGGCACAAGGACCATGGGATGTGGATGTAAACTGATTTAGTTTGATTTAAATTTGATTACAATTTGATTTAAATTTGGGGACCTGACCAGGATGAAACCTATGGATTTTTAGGCAAACCCTACCCTCGGATGTTGCAATTATAGCAGCTGCCTCTGAGAAGGAAACAATACAAAACAGATTTATGTACACAGAATATCAAGGGAATAGAAAACAATAGAAGATGACTAAGGTCTCCCATCTCTCCTAAGTCAGAACAAGGAGCACAAATAGAGAGGAAAGCAAATACTAGAGAGCTAAAGCTTATAAAGCAATTATAGAAGGGAAGAAAAAAAACTAAATGAGATCGAAGAGGATATGAACCAATATCACTTAAAATACCTAATGTGGATTTGGGGTAAATAAGTAAAATGTTGCATAAATTGACCAAAACAATTCCAAATCTTAAACATTCAAAAGAGACATAGAATCCTCTAAAAGATATCAAACCAAAATACCTGAAATAAAAACTATAGAATTAATAACTTGCAACAGTGACAAATTTCACGGATTTTATCTGAAGTTGAGGACACGATTATAAAAGATGCAGAAGCAAAGAACACATGCACAAACACACACACACACACACACACACACACACACACACGACAAGAAAGACCACCCAGCAACTACTAGAGTACACTTAGAAGAGAAACTCATGGAAAATGGAAATCAGAGAAAAACTAGAAGAAAACACAGATTGAAATGTTAATATATCTACCAAAATCATCATGGAAAATGGTCAAATGAGAAAAAGGTTCAACATAAAAGAAAGGAAGGCTTCTACAACACCAAACAATTATGAAGAAGAAAACAACTCACCAAAGTATATCTTTGGCAATTTAAGAATTACCAGATTTCCATAAGAAAACAGAAATATTAAAGTTTTCAGAGAAAAACAATGAAAGGACATACAAAGTAAACTTATTAATAATACATGAGACTTCTCAATGAAAACATTGGAAGGGAGAAGAAATATGAACAAAGTATTTCAAGTTTTAGGAGTAAATAATTTTCAATCCAGACAAACTTGCTCAGCAAAAATTTGCTTTAAAATAGTTGGAGAAATAAGAAAGTTTCATGGAAAATAACATAGCACAACATGTGTACATTTGTACTAAAGCAGCACTCCCAATGGTATTCAGGAAATCCTAAACCAAAATTACAAACTGATAAAAATAAAAACTCAGGTGAAATGAAGCCACCAAGCAAATGAATAAACAATCAAAACAATAATAAATAAACAATCAAAAATGACAGACAAAAAATGTCATCAACAGAGAAAGTGTGCCATGATACCAAAGAACACATTTCAGTAGTCTCTACCTACATTATTGGCCACAACTCACCAAGTAAAAAAAGAAATAAGCAGCAGACTGAAATCCAAAAAATAGAATCCAACAATCTGTTGCATTCAATAAACTCATTTATGTAAATGACACCCATAGTCAAAAAAATCAAAAGATTTTTTTCAACAACATTTCATGCATCAGGGCACCCAAATTAAACAGGGATAGTAATTTTAAACTCATGCACAATAAACTTCAAGTTAAAAGTGATTAGAGGACCCAAAGAAGGTCACTATGTACTAGTAAAGTACCAGTAAAAATAATAAGTAGCACTTACAAATATTTATGTACAAAATACTGGAGCTCATACTATCATAAAATTGAGACTGCTGTACATAAAGATCAAGCATGGAGAGAGAAATTAAATACCTGCTTTTGCAAAGAGACAGATAAACTAAACAAAAACTCAATAAAGAAATACCACAGCTAAGCCAAAATTCTGAACATACGGACTTAATTGTTGCATATAGAATATTCCTCCAAGCTTTAACTGAGTACACATTCAATTCTGTAGCTCATGGTACTTTCTCCAGAATGGATCACAGTCTACAAAACCGGCATAAATAATTATAAAGGAATCAAAATCATCCCATGTCTACTATCACACCACTGTACAATGAAAATGGGAATCAATTGTGGAATAAACTCCATAAAATACAGGAGAATCCAGATAATTAAGAACACACTGTTAAAAGAACCAATGAGTTACCAAAGAAATCTCAGAAGAAATTTAAAAATCTTTGGAAGTTACTGACAGTGCCTTTACAACTCATCAGAACATTTGGGATGCTATGAAAGGAGTCCTAAGAGGGAAGTTCATTGTTGTCAATGCTACATTAGGAAAACCAAGCAAGTTCAAATAAATAAACTCATGAGGAACCTTATGAAAATTGAGAATCAGACATTCAAGTGGACTAATGGATACAATAAACCTGGGTTTATGAAGCTGTCTCATACACTGGATCACTTAGTACACAGATATTTTTGGTTGGGCCTCGGCCATCTCAGGCCATTTCAGTGAACATCTAACCTTGAACTTCAATGGCAACCCATAGATTACATCCCAGATATCTTATTGACACAGGCTGGGGAGAAAATCTGCCGAGCAGGAGGCAGCCTCTGGGGGGTTGCTATCAGTGGACTTGGATGAGTCATAGTGCCTCTAGGTGGACAGAATGGTGCTCAAATGTAATTCCAACTTGTGTTTTTCACCTGGACACTGGACCTCAGATGCAAAACCCAGGAGGAAAATGGTGGCAAATTTCTCCTGGGCCATCTGGGAGGTCTTGCAGAAAAGAGTCTGGGGCATAAGTGTGTCCACTCTCATGATATATGCGTTTAGTGAGTGATATGGCAAGGTTTCTGCTCACAAAGACAAGACTTTGCAGATGTGCTGTAAGATGCTCCGGTTAGTCATTGTTTTCTTTCTCCTGCAGAAATTCCTCTTCCTGTTTAGTTTTGAAAATGATCACTGCGGGGTTGGGGATTTAGCTCAGCGGCATAAGCGCCTGCCTTGCAAGCAGGCAGTCATGAGTTTGATCCCTGGTACTGTTAAAAAAAAGAAAGAAAATGATCACTGCCTATTCAGAAGGAGCACCAGTGTGTATAAGGATGGTGATATGGTAATTGGAGGACTGTTCTCCCTTTTTGTTTATTTTTAGTACACTGATATCATTCAACTAAAGCCTTGAAAGGTCTCCTTTATGGCACTGTAAGTGTCTTTTTCATGTATTTGTTTCCTTTTTGGTTGTCAGGGAGATAATGCCTAAGCATCTGTGGATGATTGCATTCTAATTCACTCTATCGCTGCCCTGTCTTCCCTACACATAGATGTAAAATACTGTCCAGGAATTATTTTGAATTTCCTTGTAATCTGTCTCACCTTTTGAAACTTTGAAGATAAATTCTTATTTTTTTTAGCCTACTGTTTTCAAGAGTGGAAACTGAGGAATACATCAACCTCTATCTCACTATACTAGAGTTGCCGCTACATAGCACACTGACTGATATTGTTTAGAATAAGAGTCTGAGACATTATGTTGAATCCAATATCAAAGAGCTGTCTGATTATTAGTGCAACTGAAACCCCTAAAATAGTAGGAGTCATATTGCAGCAGTGATACGAATGAAAGCATACAAGCTTCTATAAAATTTTTCTGGGTTGGTAAACTAGTTTTCAAAAATGTTTCTAAGATAAAATTAACATGAGGCTTTTTGTTACAAAATAATTTCAGATAATAAATGGAGACATAAACTGTAGAAAATTTGCAGCTTTACAATTCTCAATGTAGTAGTTGAATTGGGTGGTGGTTATCAATGCATACTAAAACCACTTTCTCAAAGGGCATTGGAAGAATAAACAACCACATTCTTTCAAATAATCAAACCACAGATTACATGTTGATGGCCAAAATGAAAATAAATCTTACACTGTAGAACTCTGGAATAACAAGAAACTCTAGAATAATAAGAATAGTAAGGATCAAACTTAAATCACTTGAAAATGAAATGATATAATATACTATATGATAAAAGTAGAAAATATACAACATTGTCTGTGGATTTTTTCCTACCAAATGTTTAATTTGAATCATCAAGATTCAATCTGACATATATTGGCTGGTGTCTTTAAAAATTTCCAATGGAATAAAACCCAACCTATCAAACAAGATAAGTGACTTTTGACTGGATAAAAGATTTAAAAACAAAGCTCTAAAATTCACTGGGAAAAAAATACAAGCCCTGTGCACAATTCTTAACCTTCTAATTTTCTTTAATAATAAGTAATATATCTTATACCACTACAGAGACTCCACTGCTATTCATAAACCTCTGAGGAGAGACTCTTACTGCAGATGTTTGGTTCCTTCCCTATAATATGCATGTCAAGACTTTATTCAGTGTTTTCTCCATGATCCTTGGATCTGTAAGCCAGGGAAAGAATAAGGAATAATTCATCTATGAAGTTCTTACCCTCCAGATTGATTCTTCTTCACATTGGACAATTCTTTGTTCTCAGATATTATGATATCAATTCTACAGCCAAATATATAGTTAATTAATGGATTTTTCACAGTCACAGGGCTAGTCTATTCACTGTGTTCCTGTATGGTATGGGGATTCTACTGACACCATGATTGGATTTTGTCAGATACTGAAACCATAAGTGCTCCCGTAATTGGGAGCAGTGATGGCAGGGCAGGAAACATTGACCTTTCCCTTCCATACATGGTATCTGTATCTTTCTCATATTTATCATAATGTTCCAATGCCAGCTGGTACTTTTTCCCATGATGTCATGGCTTTTGAGACAAGGTCTTTTTATATTACCTGAGTTTAATCATGTTCTCTTCCCAGGTCTCCAGAACAGCTGGCTGTAAAGGCAAGTGATAATATATGTGGGAGGTGTGTTTTCCTTTACATAATTTTCCTAACTCTGCTGTTCTCCTTATTCTTGTGGTATTTTCTGATTTAATTCTGTTATATTTTGTGGAACTTTTTTCATACAATGATAGGGGCAGGTGGATCAGGGGACTCGACTGTCAAGTACTTGATACCTTTCAAAAACAGTCATTGAATTTATTGAGAAAGGTAATGATTTAATTTAATAATACAACACTGGGAATAAGCAACACTGAAGTGGGGTTTTGCCCTGGTTAGGAGGGTCTATGTTGAGTCCTGAATGCTGCAGGCACCAAAGGGATTTCATAGCCAATGAGGAGAATGGAGGTCACCAGATATACATGATGAAGAGAAAACACAGGCACAGTGAAGGATCTCAGAAATCAACCTGAGGAGTCTAGTTTGGGGCAGTCTCATGTGATCATGTATTTTCTGAAGTTAGTTGAGAATGAGAACTGATTAGATCACAAATGTCATCAAATTTCAAGAATATTTCAAGGATGCTAGAAGAGAGTGCGTTCCTATTTCAGGGAAGAGAGGAGAAGCTACCTCCTCTCTCTGTTGTCCTCTAGTTTCAACTCACAGCAGCTCAGGGAATTGGCCTCCTATCCTGAGGGCCCAGTTTCACTCCCACCCACAAGATACCTGATCTATAACTGAAAAGATCATCCTTGCAATTCCAACAGCTTTTCAAGTCCAGGCTGACTTATCCCCTGGAAATCAGTATTAAGGGAAACATGAGACAATTTTTACTTCTGCTAAAATCAAAATGAAATTAAAATAATTTTGAGAGAAAACTGCATCAATATTTTTCCTGTATATCAACAATGTATTGCAAAAAATGAGTTTAATATTGTCCAAGAGGAGATGGTCCGTGTATTCAGAGATGCCATGGTTCAAATGACTAAAATAGTCAAAATAATGTTAGACTTTTCTGCGTCCACATATTGAAGTTGGATGTACTGTTTCTATGCTGCTGCAAATCATGTTTCTTACACAACATATTTTGACATATACATCAAAATAAATCTTTTTCACTACTTCAAAAATACTTTAGATGTTTATTAAAGTATAAGTTCGTTAACCATGACCTATATTTTAAAATGTTTTACTGGGTTCATTGTAAATATTTCACATATAGCATTTTAAAGCTGAAATAAGCAGGAAATTTTACTTAGCAAAAATTAACTTATCTTTTGACTTTTTTATTCCTCTTTACCATGTATCCCAGTTTTTAATTGAAATTGTATATTAATCAATATACAAATTGTATATTGTAATTAATTATTGCCTCTTCAAATTGTTTGGCATTAAAACAAGCTTTTTTCACAACTCTTTTGATTTTCCCATTTTCCTTCCCTCCTTCAACCCCTCTTCACTTCTTTACTTACCAAATTTGGTTTTAATTTTTCCGTATATTTCCTTTTCTGTTTCCTTCCTTTCCCACTCCCCTCTCACTAGTTCACCTCCCCATATAAACTTTTACTTCTTATTCCATAAGAGTATCATAAAACTTGTTAACTGTTGTACAGCTATATGTCTATTATTTTTCACAAAAAAACTGTAAGGTAGAAATTTTATAATGGAAACTGACAATTCTCATGTATTTTCATTTTGGTTGGCTCACTTTTTTTTTCTGGGAGTCTTGCTTTACCATATAATTTAGTGCATTTTTAAGTTGGACAATTTTCTCCTTTATGAAACACTAATGTGTGCTAGGTCAGTCAATTCTTTTTCTTCCTTTATATTTTAATGACTATTTTGTGACTAAGAAACTCCAGAATGATACTAAATAATGCTTATGATAACCCAGAAATATTGCCCTGATCACTATTTTTACTTAAACTATTCTTGATACTCAGCTTCTTAGGAATATTTATCCCAATAAATGTACTAAAAAGAGAAAATAAAATACACTCAAAGGCAAAGGATTAAAGATTTTAGTTCCAGCCAATCAGAGACCCCTGCTAGCTGTATGTTTACTACAAGGTTCTACATGACCAAGCCTCTCAAAATGGACACAACCACTGCTACAACCACCACCATCACAAGAACACTCCTGGACACAGCTTAGGGACGCTTTCCCAGTGGGCAGTGTTCTGTGTGTAATAACACACACTCATGCTCAGAGAAATGAGCATTATTCATGGCTCTGCTGAAGAACACAGGTGGGAACTTGTGCTTTGAGTTATTTGCACCTTTCCATGTAGCTGTTATTCTGTCTTATTTTTCTGTAACCAGAAAAAATGAAAATAATAATACACTCTTGAATATAATACAAAAGAAGTTTCACCCCACAATTTATAAAGGAAACTACCCCCTCTCAGCTGGAAGATTTCAACTAGTGTTCTTCTTTTTTATTTTTATTTTTTATTTTAAAGAGAATAAAACAAAAGAGGACAGAACAAAACTGATCAGAACAGAACAATATAAGCAATACAGCACTTTACACCAAGACAGTTGGATATTAATAGTAGCTACCATAATGTCTCCTTTGTAATAGTTGAGCATGGCTTCACATACAATAATATCAAACATAACAAAATAGTATAAAACCATTCAAGAGAATGAAAGAATTACAGGGTATTTAAATTTTTTTTTATTTACACTAGTTTTCTGATCACAAGATCTACAGGAAAGGGTTGTGGGTGTTTCCTATGCAATTCTTCCCTAGAAGGAGGATAAACCTGTGTGCCTGCCCTTGTCTAATAACATTGTGACTTATGGACATTTACTTTAAGTGAGACCTAGTTTTAAATTAAAAAGATTTCTGTTGTGTTTAATCTTTAGCTTCTTCTTTAGTTATCAAAGATTAATTGCAATTTTTCTGGGATGAAGTGCTATGTGTGGATTTATGTTTACATTTTCCACTGATCAAATCTACCAGATTGAAATATCCAACCCAGGGGCTGGGGATTTAGCTCAGCAGCATAAGTTCCTGCCTTGAAAGCAGGCAGTCGTGAGTTCGATCCCTAGTACCGATAAAATAAAAAAGCTTTCCCTAAGAAATATCCAACCCTTCTTGTGCCCTATTGGATGAATATGGGGAGATATTTTGTTTTAGTTACATTCAGATAATAACAGTAACGTTAAATGTCTTTAATTCATAATCTGATAACATGAAGTGCCGTCTACATTTGAAAATCATGTTGTTTTTCTCCTTGTGGAAATGTGATGATATTTTTTTACAAAATTAACCTTTGTAGTGACACTTCAGGATGATTCTTTACTCAAGTTTTTCCAGTATTTACAGCAATCCCCTGAGAATTTTATAGAAAACACATTTTGATTGTGTTCTATGTATCCACCTTCCATTATGAAAGTAAGGGAGAAGTAAAAAATGATAAAAATGGATGAATGAAAGCAAAGGTTTGCAAATAATGAAGAGAAGAGAGTTTGAAGGGCAGGGAGATGATTGGGAAAAAAGGGGAACTGAGATACATCACATACAGATACAAATCCTCTATGATGAATTTGATCACTTTCTACATCTAAATTGTTCCACTAAAATTAATTTAAAAAATAATATTATTGGAAGGGCACATTTTTTTTCAGTAGTGCAATTGGAAGCTCTTGCCTTCATTCTGAAATAGATCACTGGCCTGTCTTAATTTTTTAAAAAATTTTGCTACAGACACTTGCTCATGGTTAAACTGTCCCAGCTGGGCTGCACTTGCAATCATCCTGCTTTCCTTTAAGTGAGACCTGGTTTTGAATCAAAAAGATTTATGTTTTGTTTTATCTTTAGCTTCTTCTTTAGTTATCAAACATTAATTGCAAATATTAATTGAAATATGAGTTCCCAGATATAGACAAGAAAAAGTGATCTAATGCTATGACTGTTACCTGTTTTGTTCAAAGAACGTAGAGAATTAGTAGCACAGTCAGCCCCCAGATTCAGAGCCAGGATTACAGGTGTGCAATACTGTGTCCAATTACTATTCTGACATTTTAGAAGCAATTGATCTGTAAATCCATTCAGACTCAGCTTGTTTAGGATATTGCATTACAACACTGATAAGCTAGCTTTAGTCACTTGGTCAATTGTTTTAGTTTTATTTTTTAGATCAAAATAAAAAAGAATTACTTTTCCAATTTTAATTTTATACATGGTTTCTGTACACAATGATTGCATTTGTTGTGGGAGTGGGTCCATATAAATAACACCACTTCATTCTTTTTTCTTCAACTTCCCCTCCTGTTTTTTATTCTGATAGCATCAGATTTGCTTAGTTATCATCCATATCCATATACAATCAATTGTAAAACTGATATATACCAATTGTTAAACTGATATATACCAATTGTTAAACTGTTATATATACCAATTAACAATCAGACTCATAGCACAAAACCTATAAAAGACATGAAACATTTATAATAAATCAAGACAATACATACTTTTAGATACATTGTTCATGATAAATTGCAAAAGATGTACTTCTGTCTTTCTCCTCTTTATCTCTTTCTGTTATCTGTGTTTTATTTCACACTTTGTATTCAGCTTTGTACTAGGAGAAACCATGTGATTTTTAAGCTCCTGTGTGTGATTTACTTCCCTTAAATACATGGTCTCAGGGGCCATCCATTTTCTTACTAATGAGTCAAGTTTGTCTTTCTAATTTTAATGACTTTTTTATTTTGAAGAGAACTAAGTAGAACAAAGCAAATCAGAACAAAACAATACAAGCAACACAAGAATTAAAAACAAGTCAACATGAAATCAACAGTGGCTACCATAATGTCTCATTTTTTTAAATAGTTGTACATATCTCCACACACAATGAATTCAAACAAAGTAAAATAGTATGAAACTGATCAAAACTAAAGAATAAAAGCATTACAGCCCTTCAAAACCAGACAATAGGGAAATAAACAATGGTTACCATAATATGTCTTGTTCTCTTCAAAATATCTGCCCACACCTTCACACATATTGAAATCAAATAATAGAAAACAGGCTAACACCACTAGAAACAAAGAATAAAAGCATTATTGGGCTTCAAAACAAGATGATAGAAAACCAGAAATGATTACTATAATGTCTCATTTTCTTCTAAGTAGGGGTTGATACCATCACATGTAATAGATCAATTCTTGAAAACTCTTTAGGAGCACATCTATGTATGTATAGCCTTATACATGTACATCTATCCTTTCTGTATTAGAGGGAAAAAGAAAATAAAATACAAGAAAAACAAAAGAGACAAATTAATAACACTAATGAAGACCTCAAAACAATATTATAGACTTTCAAAACAAGGTGGTAGGAATATTACTAAGGTTGTTATTTTGCACAGTTATCTTCAAAAGAGTTCCTCATATTCCCAGATATAAACATGCAAAATTGATCTAATGCTATGACTGTTAGCTGTTTTGTTCAAAGAACTAATAGAATTAGTAGCACAATCATCTTAACTATCTTAAGTGTGTATATACAAATCTATATCTTTTTTCTTCTCCCTTCCTTCTTTTCTCATTTTCCTAGCTGAGTTATTTTTTACTCTTTTAGTAGTTTCTTACCCTTTCATGTTTACTGAAGATTTTGTATTTTATTTATGCTTTCAGTTTCTTGCACTAGGGAGACAATATGGTATTCACACATGCGAGTTTGATTTAATTCACTTATGAGTATGGTCTCAATTCGCATCCATTTAACTATAAAAGCCTCTACATGATCTTTCTTTATAGCTGAGTAGTATTCCATTGTATAAAAATACCACATCTTGTTTTACTCATCCCTCAATTTATGGGCATTTTGGTTGTTTACAAGATTTGGTTATTACAAATTTTTCTGCTATAAAATTTGGTTCACATATATCCCTGTAGTAATATTTTCAATTCTTCTGTGAATACACCCAGAGGTGAAATAGCTGGGTCAAGTGGGACCTCCCATCCCAGCTGTTTGAGGAAACTCCAGACTGATCTGCACAGTCGTTGCACCAGTCTACACTCTCACCAACAGTGCAGAATTCCTTTTTTTCCCATAGCCGCTCCACCATTTGTTACTGGTGGTTTACTTGATCCTGGCCATTCTTTCTGAAATGAGATGTAATCTCAGGGTTGTTTTAAAACTTGCATTTCTCTAACAACCAATGATGCTGAACATTTTTTCATGCATTTATTTGCCACCTATATTTCTTTAGCTGAGAAGTGTACATTCATCTCAGATGTCCATTTTTGCACAGGTCTTTGAATATTGGGGGCCTGAATTTTTTGATTCTTTCTATGTTCTAGATAGAAGTCCTTTGATTGAGGGACAATTGACTAAGATATTTCGTAATTCATAGATTTTCTTTTCACTCTATTGGCAATTTCTTTTGACTGAAAAACATTTTAAAAGACAAGAAACAAGTTGTTGACTCTGGAAAGTAGTTCCCATGAGGTTTAATTTTTGTTCATGAATTCTCTGTCTATCCATGTTTCTTCAAGATTTCTCCCTATTTTGTCTTCCAGAAGATTTAGCATTTCTGTTTTAATATTTAGATCTTTGATACATTTTGACTTATTTTACTACATGGTCATAGGCATGGGTCTAATTTTAGTTTTTGTTATATGTGAAGCCAGTATATCTGCACCGCTTATTAAAGATGCTATCATTCTTCCAGTGAACATGTTTGGTTCCTTTGTTAAAGATAAGGTATCTGGGGGGTCTGTAGTTGTGGTCATCCTTCTAATCTATTATATTGTTCCTCAGGTCTGTTTTTATTCCAGTACCATATTGATTTTAACATAGTAGCTTTATACTATAACTTCAAGTCAGGGATTGTGATGCCTCCTTCTTTTCTGTTGTTGCACAGAATTTCTTTGCTATTTTAGGTCTTTCCTGATTCCAGATAAACTAGAAATGACTTCTCTCGATATGTAGAGTATTCTAATGGTATTTTGATTGGAATTGCATTAAATCTGTAAATCAATTTTGAAATAATGGCCATTTTCACAATATTTGTTCTTCTTATCCATGAAATAACAACATATTTCTACTTTCTGAGTTCTTCTTTGATTACTTTTTTCAGAGTATTTTAATTGTCACTGATTAGATCTTTTACTTCCTGTGTTATGTTGATTTCTAAATATTTCATTTTTTGGATGCTATTGTAATGGATGTATTTTATTTTACTTCACTCTCAGTGAGCTTTTTTGCATACAGGCCTGCTATTGATTTTTTAAAAAAATATTTATTATGAAAAGAATAAAACCAAGTGAGAAAAATAAAAAAAACAACAAAAACAAAATGGGGTAATTCAAAACAAAAGGATAGACATAGTACATGATTTAAAACTACAATACAAGGTGATCTACAATGGTTACTATGATGTCTCTTGTTATCTTCAATAAAATTGTCCATATTATCAGGTAAAATAAAATTGAACATAGCAGTGTGGAACTACATCAATAAAAACAAAACATTGGAGACATTATAGGACTTCAAAAGAGGGTAATAGTCAAACCAGTATGGGTATCATACTGAATCATATTGTCTTCAGAGTAGTTGCCTATACTCTCAGACTTGACACTATCAAACATAACAGATTCAAATAAAATCAGTCAAGACAAGACAGCGATTGAGCAAAACAGATTCAAATAAAATCAGTCAAATCAAGACAGTGAAGGCAATACTGGGTTTCAGATTATGTTAATGGGAAATTAAAAATGGTTACTGCAGTATATCCTGCTATCTTTGGAATAGCTGTCTATCCCCTAAAATCTAGTACAAGTAGACAAACTGAAACAGAATATAAACTAAATAGAATGATGAATATAAACCAAACAGACAAACTAAGCAGAATGATGAAAGCATTATGGGTTTCAAGTCATGATACAAGATTAACAGTGTCCTCTATTTTCCCTATTTAGACAATTACTTCCCTTTCACGTTCCCATGGTACACTGTACATTTTGTATTGCACTAACTCTTTCAGTTTTTAGATTAGGGAGGCAACCCACTATTTACCTAAGTGATTCTCAACCTTTTTACCCCTTAGCTTGGTCTCCAGTTGTATCCATTTACCTAAAAGACCTTCAAGGTTTTCCTTCCTTATAGCTGGGTAGTTCTCCATTGTATAAAAGTGTTATGTCTTTCAAATCAATCTGCAGCTGATAGGCAAATTACCCCCACTTTTTTCTGGTTGCCTATCACATATAGCATTATTTTATCATCTTTGACTTTCAGTCCATAAACTCTCTTTCAGGTTAAACATATTTCTTATATAAAGCGTCTTGATGGATCCTATCTCCTGATCCACTCTGTCAGTGTTTCTTTTTATTAGTCTATCATGGCGATCCATGTTAGTGATTATGGCTAACCTTCTCTGCTTCATCTCTGCCATGCTATTTTTCTGTCTTTGGTTGTCTTCTTTTCCCCTTCATTCCAGTGTCTGCTCCATTCAGTGAGCCCCCTCTGTCACTGTTCTTGAAACCATGGTCTTTTTTTCTCTCTCTCTAGAATGTTCTTCAGTATTTTTTGTAGGGATGGATTGGTGGTCAGGAACTCCCCCAGTTCCTCTTTGTCATGGAAGCATCAAATTTCTCCATTCATTTTGAGAGATAGTTTTGCAGGGTACATCAATCTGGGTTGGAGGTTATTTTATTTCAGGACTTGGGATATTTCACTCCAAGCTCTTCTTGATTCGATGGTTTGTGTTGAGAAGTCTGTCACAATTCTGATGGGTTTTACTTTATAGGTGATTTGTTTCTTTTCTTTGGCAGCTTTCAATGTTCTGTTCTTGTTTTGAATTTCTGGGATCTTGATTCTTATATGTCTGGTGTAGATCTATTTTGGTTACAGCTGGCTGGAGTTCTGTATGTCTCATATATCTGAATATCATTTCCTTTTCCGATGATTGGAAAGTTTTCTTTAATTATTTCCATAAATAGCCTTTGTATTTCATTTGTGTTTACCCATGCTTCTTCCCTCAAATTTTTTCTTCTTAACTTATATATCAGCTTGTCATCTTCTAGCCTTTGTATTGTTACTTCCTGGCTCCTTGTTATTTTTAAGAGATCTTTCCTTTCATGATCACACATTGCAAAACTATCTACAAGGTTTGATAGTCTATCTTTAGTGTCTTCCAAACAGTTTTGACAGCTTTCAATGGAGTTTTTAATTTCCTGGTAATCTCTTTGGATCTGTTTCATGTATTTTAGATTTTTTAATATTCTTCATTGAAGATTTCTCTCCTTTTTCTATTCTCCCATTCTTCCATTATTTTTCCTATATCTTCCTTTAGTTGTACTAGTATTTCTGTTCTGAGTTATTTTATAATAACATGAATATAATTCTTTATGTCAGATGCTGATTTTTCAGGAACTGCAGGTGTGCAACCCCCAATCTCTTCTGTGTTTACCTCTCCTGGGTCAGTACTGTTTGGGTTGGAGGCTAGAGACTTCCTTTTGTTTCTTCCTCTTGTCATGTTTCTGGTTCCTTGCAGATAATTGGATAATTGGGATCCCTGGTACTTCCTGTATTGGCTATGATTACTCTAAAGTGTGCTGGCTAGGTATTGCTGCCCTCCCCAGTCTGCTGATGACCACTAAAGTACAAGTAGGGGTGGGGCAGGCTGGTCCCTCCATTTTGCGCTGGTCAACCACTGGGAGTCTTTACCATATTAGTGTGTGCCTCATAGACAGGGCCAGTTAGGGATAGCTTCAAGGAGAGCTTATCCTTGGCTATTGGATTATGCACAAGGGCAGGACTCAGTCAAAGCAATTCTCGACAATCTTCTCTGCTCTTGGAGTGGCTGATTGAAGCCACTGCAGTTCTGGTTCTGGGCTTATCCTACCCAAATCCAAAATGTCACCAGCCAATCACTTACACCCATGGGAGGACTAAGTTCCTCACACTCACCATGAGCCAGTAAAGATCTCCAAGCCAGTGGTGTTCTCTACTCCACTGCTCCCCTCTGCAACCACATCCTCCTTCCAAGGTCCTCAGGCTCACCAACCCCCAATTTCACCATGACCATGTGTCTTCAGGTTCCAGCAGTGTTTTCAGCTCCAGTGAAAGCACCTCTGGCTCTACTTGTGTTCCCAGAAGGACATGCTGGATGGAGTCCCTGGATTGGGTTGTTGAGGGCATGCATGTGGGAGTCTCTGGAGGTCCAGATCTGAGTGTCCTGTATTTCACAGTTCTGTTACTGAGGGTCAGGACCCATGATGTGTAGTACCTGCTGCCCCACTGCAGGACATGCTCCTCTTACCAGTGCCATGACAATTCCCTGGTCCTGCAGTTACCTCAGTGCTATTGATTTTTGAGTGTTGACTTTGTATCCACCTACATTACTGAATTTGGTTACTACATCTACAAGTCATTCAATGGAGTTTTGTCGGTCTTCTACATAGTGTACCATGTCATCTGCAAGTAATGATACTTCAACTTCCTTCCTTTTATTCCTTATTCCTTTTATTTATCTCTCTTGTCTAATTACTCTGGCTAACATTTCCAGCACTATGTTGAATAGGAATGGTGGTAATGCACATCTTTGTTCTGTTCCTAAGTTTAGAGAGAAAGATTTCAGGTTTTGACCATTAAATATGATGTTGGTTGTTGGTTTGTCATAGATGACTTTTATCAGATTGAAGTTCAGATTGAAGTAGATACCATCTATTCTGATTTTCTATAGGCTTCAATCATGAGTGACTATTGGAATTTATCAAAAGCTTTTTCTGCATCTATTGAAATGATCACATGATTCTTATCTTTGGCTCTATTAATATTATGTATTGCACTTATTGGTTTGCATATGTTGTACCACTCCTGCATTCCCAGGATTAATTGCTATGGGTCATGGTATATAATCTTTTTGATGACTTGCTGCATTATGTGTGTCATATTTTATTGAGGATTTTTGCATGTATGTTCATTAGGGAGATTGGCCTGCTTTGTTGGTGTTTCTCTGGTTTTGGTATTGGGGTCATACTTTCTTCCAGTAATCAATTACAGAGAATTGTTTCTCTTTCAGTTTCATTGAAGTGTGAAGAGTGTTGGCATTAAGGCTTCCTTGAATTTTTTCTAGAATTCAGCCATCAGTCCATCAGGACCTGGGCTTTTCTTTGTTGGTAAAGATCTAATTACATTTTCAATTTCATTAACTGAAATTCAGCAATTTTGCATTTTCTTCATTCAGCTCTGGTAATTCATTTGTTTCTAGGAATCTGTCTATTTCTCCTGTGTTATTGAACATATGAGAGTAAAGGTTTTGGAAGTAAGTATTGATGATCTTCTCTATTGTCATAGGGTCTGTGGTGATTTTTCCCTTTTCACTCCTTATTCCATGAATATGAGTTATTTCTTTCCTTTTTAAATAAGATTGGCTAGGAGCTTATCAATTTTATTTATTCTTTCAAAGAACTAACTCTTTGATTGATCAATTGCTGTATTGTTTTCTTATTCTCTATGGCATTGATTTCTGCCCTGCTCTTTATAATTTCCTCCCTTCTTTTGGCTTTGGGTTTGACTTGATTTTCTTTTTCTAGATGTTTTATGTGTAGCATCAGGTTGTTTATTTGTGTTAGTTCTATGTTCTGGATGTGGGAATTCACTACAATTAATTTCCCTCTGAGTAATGCTTTCATTGCATCCAACAGATTCTGTAAGTTGTATTTGTATTTTTGTTTGCTTGTAGATATTGTTTATTTAGTATTTTAATTTCTCCTGTTATCAATTGATTGTTCAGGAATGTATTATTTAATTTCCACATGTTTATGGAGTTTTGGCAGTTTCTTTTGTCATTAATTTTTAGTTTCATGGTACTGTGATCAGATAATATACATGGGATAAAATACAAAGTTTTGCACTTACTTAAGCATGTTCTGTGTGATACTGCATGATCTATTTTAGAAATGTCCCATATGCAGCTGTGAAGAATGTATATTCTGATGTTGTTAGGTGGAACACTTTGTACACATCTACTAAGTCCATTTATTCACAAATTTGATTCATTTCTGTTATTCATTTGCTGATTTTCTGTCTAGTTGATCTGTCTCTTTGTGTAAATGGATTATCAATTTCTCGCATTTTAATTATGCTATCACTTATTTGATTTTCCATTTCTATTAATATTTGTTTTGTATAGCTTGTTGCACCCAATTTCGTGCATATATATTTTATATTTTCATCTCTTCCTCTTGAAGCTTTCCCCTAACTAGTATGTGTTGACTTTCTTTATCTCTTCAGATCATTCTTGGTTTGAAGTTCACTTGTCTTCAAGCAGAATAGCTACTCCTGCTTTTTTGCAGTTCCTATTGCATGCAATATTGTTTTCCATCCTTTGACTTTCAGCATATGAATTT
>PVJX010019551.1:0-34650 GCA_004027295.1 Dolichotis patagonum | reverse complement strand
GCTTTGAAATTTATGTCTTACATTGCTTTCTTGTGATCTGCTTTGCTCTGTTTTGTTGTGTTTAATTTTACCCTATTGATATAATTGCATGTATATTTGAGTGGGTAAGATGGATGACCATATTGTTGTTTTTGTCAGATCGTGGAGCAGAACTGTTAACAGTCTCACTGTTTGAATGTCTACTTTACATGTTTTAACTCTGTAATTTGAACAACTATTTCCAAGAAGTCAGTATGTAATTAGTCAAGTAATAATTTCTTAGGTTTTATTGTTGTACTTTTCCTTTTTTCCTTGGAATACTGTATGGTTGCTACCTTTTATTCTGTTTTATTTTGTTTTGTTTTTTCCTCTTTAAATAAAATTATAAAAAAAATGAAATAGAAGGTATGAATGACAAAGATGTAGAAAATGTGCTCAAATTGAAGGTAAAAGACAAAGTGATGAATATAGAAGGGAAAGTACAGGAAAAAGACTCAAGTCTCAAGATATAAATCTTTTGTTTTTGATACTGGGAATCAAAGCTGCATCCTTTGCCCCTCAAGATTTATAAAATAGCCTAACATGAAGAAAATTCTGAAAATCAAAACAAGTTACAAAGGCTTGAAAGTCATTGGATTTTTCAATAGCATCACTGGAAACTGCAAGATACTGGAAAAATATCTCAAAAGTCTAAGAAATCTAGGCTTAAATTCTATAGATAGGCAAAGTATCAATCACTTAAGAAGATAAAGATTGTTAGGCATCTGAGAACTCAAAATTGGACATTTTGTGTACTCTTTCTAAGGATTTTACTGAGAGCTGTCCCACACCAAAGGCAACTGAGTAATTCAACAAACAGGGAGATACAGAATTCAGGAAATGGAAACTCCAGCCCAGGAAAGCAGCACCGAATGATAGCAGGGAAAGTGGTCCAGGTTGGGACAAGAGTTGAAAGTGGAGGATTGTCAAGGAATGATGGAGAGGAAGGAGGAGGAGGAGGAAGAGGAGGAAGAGGAAAATGAGAAGAAAAAGAGAAAGAAGAAAGGATGGTGGGAGAGAGGAGGGGAGGGGAGAGGAGGGATAGAAAGAGGAAGGGAGAGAACTGATAGGATATCTGTTGCACTGAACCATATCAAAATAATACTTTAAGATATTTTTAAATCTATGAACTATTTAGAAAAATTAGTAATAGGTGTATAGGAAACAAAGTCATTAGAAACTGAAGCAATTTCTTATTCCAAGAAAAGTAAAATGTACAAGGAAATATACTCAGTATTGATTACCAAGCAGGCAATAAACAGTATTTATACCAATATAATAATATAAACATTGGATATTAATTTGTCAAAAAATATACCTCATTAAGAAGGTGGAGTAGGGAGAAGGAAAAAGAAGTAGTAGTATATAGAAGACAAATCCTCATTTTCAGAAACAAAATTTCAAGAGGTAATATTTTAAAATGATATTTTCTATTTATTAATATAAACCCAAATATATCATTTTTGAAAATAATCATGGAAAACAACAAAATACAAAACTAAGAAAAATGTACCTCAGTGTCTGTGAGGGACAGAACCTGGAGATGAAGAAGGAAAGTTCACAGGAAACTGCTAAATTTAAAGTCTTGTTTTGCTTTTTTAAACTATGTGTATATAATACTCTGATAAAATCAAATTTTGTGCAAAAATAAAACTTGTCAAGGTTTTTACATATCTCCCTGGTATCATGAAACTAAACTATGTACTTGTTATTCAAATTATGAGCTGTGGATTCTGACAGACGGGTCACCTATCAGCTGTGTCTTTGGCTGGACTTCTTATTCCCTTATTGAATCATTTATAATAGCATTTAGAACAATATTATCACACGATTGTGTGATACTACAGTAATGTATTATGGTAAGTGCACTGCACCTAACACCGAGCCCAAAATGTAATAGAGACTTAATAAATGGTAATCATCACTATTGCTAGTCTGGTCTTTAGGAATCTCACAATTCAGCTTACTTTTCCTATCTCCATTTTCTGCTCTCTACAACACAGCGCAGCTTTTCTGTTATTTTAGCAGCATTGCCTTCCTCAATATTTGTTATCAGCTTTGTGCAAACCTATATCTCTAACAGGGAAAAATACCCCAAAGCTCTTCTCTAAAATGCGACATGCATCATTTCCTTTGAAACTCACTTCTCAGTGTCTCCCCAGATCTTCTAAATATGAGGAACTTTGTTTGGCAAACTGATATGGAGGGAATAGTTAGGTTTCTCTTAAAACTGAGATTGAATAGAACATTCACTTTTTAAAATTGGATTGCGGGTTTTGGTTTTTTGGTTTTTGTCTTATTTATTTATTTATTTATTTAGTCTTTTTTGAGACAGGATGTTGCTATGCAGTTCTGACTGGTCTTCAGCTCATTTTGTAGCTCAGGTTGATCTCAAACTTGCAAGGATCCTCCTGCCTCAGCTTCCAGAGTGGTGGGATTACAAATGTGTCCCACCATGCTCAGCACTGGACTGTGTTTTTATTTAAAATAGTTTGTGAATGGAGATCCTATACTTTTGAATGCCTTAGTAAAACCAGTTTTTCTTAGATTATCTCATTATTTGTCTTTCAAGCTAATTGGTGAAACAATTTCCTGCTTCTTTTGCATATTCCTGTTACCTCTGATGCATATTCTATTCAAAAAAATCCTACAAGAGTCTGTTATTTGCTTCTATTGATGCATGAAGTAGACTATCATAACATGGAGGGGAAAAATAAAAATTTAGGCATTTCTTTCAAGAACCCATGAAAATATACAGTGAGTCCCTTCAAAAGAGACAATATGTCTGGATAGGAAGGAGAGAGCCAAATCAGGTTAAGGGATGGCAGGGATCTGGTTGGAGACACTGTAAAAATAGGAGGGAGGATGTATAATCAACAATGACCATGTCTTTCCTTTAAGTGAAGTCCAGGTACTACAGTAGTACCAGAGCTGGCAGAATCGCCACGATCCTTAAAATATGCCCATCCCTGAGCCCTGAGGCACATGTAAAGAAACAAACACATGCTTCAATATTTACTCTCTAGGGTCTGAATCCATGATGGTACAGTTGTGATCCTCCCACAGCCATCAGGCAAATGCTTAACTAAACAGATGGCCTTGCCAGAATTTTTTCAATTGGGTAGGAGGGTGGAGGCTTGCAAAGCCAGAATTCTTAATTCAATATGTCTTCCTGAATAGTCCACCTTAGAAGTACCAGCTGGACAACTGATAAAGAAGTGAAGGAATAAAAGGGGAGCAGCTACAGCATTTACCACATTTTATCTTCAGCCAATCCCCCTACATACAAACACAGAATTTAAGAGACCAAAAATCTAGTTCAAGTCATTCCTTGCCACTGAATTGCTATGTCATTATGCAAATATCTCTTTCCTCTTTTAGTCTTAGTTTCCTCATCTGGGAAATGGTAATATTGTTTCTCCCATCTACTTCTCATAAAGATCAAGCAAGGTTAATCTGTGCTAAAATACCTTGTAAACGCTAAAATGTATCATCATCTGAAAACACTCTTGTGTTTAGGTCAATTATTTAAACTTTAGTTTTTTCAAGGGTAAAAAATAAAAAAATTGTAAAGAACTTTGTAGTTACATAAAAATCTTTTACTACTAAATGTTTTTTAAATTTCAAGTTATTTGAGATTAAGTTTTATGTCCTATAGGCACTGAAATTTTCTGAAAACATAAGTAATTTGCTTGCCTAATCACTAGAATACATAAAAGATAAGATTTTTATAGTATTGAAAGAATAAGTCAGCTTACTGTTTTTGCTTATATATTGAGATAAACAAAAATTTTCCTAGTTTAAAAGCTTTGATTTGAAAACTATAATGTTTTATTTATTAGCTGCATTTCCAAAGTAACCATTGAATAGTTAAATGACAAGAAAATTAACATTTTCAGAACAGTTTGCAGGTAGTGATTTATAAAAAGATTCATTTGCTGAGGCTATGGCTTCTTTTTTTCTTTGCAACCTTCCCTCTTTTATTTTTTAGTTTCTCCTTTCTGCATTCAGCTACATCTTCCTGTCAAAGCCCCAGGACTGTGAAGAACTTGACTCTTCTGCTGTGGATAGGCTGAGGGAAGATGATGGCTAGCTTAGGTACTTTTGTGTTGCTGGGGCATAATACTCAGTACCTAGAACTGTAAGAAGGAAAGGTTTATTTTGGCTCAGTGTGTGGAAATTGCAGGCCATAATCAAGTGGTTCCAAGGCAGGGAAGCATGGCAGATGGGCATGGCAGAGGAAAAACAGCCCACAGCAAGGCAGCAAAAAGCAGAGAGCCATCGAGGATACAGAGAGGGAGACAGACATATGAGTATACAGCTTGATGAATTCTTTCAAATTGAATATAGCCATTTAACCAACACCAGATCAAGAAGTTCAACATTGCTAATAAACCAGAAGTCCAAAACCCCACTAGCCCTTTCCCTACTTTCGTCCTTAGGTGTAACTACCATGCTTACTACATATTTTCTCACATTTTTGTTTTATATAACTTGAATAAAATTGTATGAATGTTTGTCTTTTTTCTGCTCAATATTATGCTGGCAATTTTTCTATATTGTTCTAGTTTTAAATCTTAATTCTCCATGGCAAGAATAGTATGCAATCATGTGAATATACCACAAGTTTTCTTACCTTCTTATTGTTATTGGACATTTGTAGTTCAAGTTTGAGGCTGTTATAAATTGTGCTTCTATGTACATTCAAGTACATGTTTTCTGGTGAGTGAGGGGGTGTGTGTCTGCATGTGTGTGCCTTTCTCTCTGATATTCACCTGCACCTGGGCATACAATCATGTGCCATGCACATGTTTGCCTTTAGTTGTGCTGAGCACTTTTGGAGTTGTAATGGTTTTACACTCTGGTGAAAGAACCTTCTTTTTTAATGTGCACACCAGCCTTTTCTTTTCCATCTTTGACAGTAACACTTACCCACTTTAATATATGTTCTTTCCATTAAGCTTATTTGCTTTGCCTACATTTAATAAAGTTAAATAATCTAAGAATAATGGAGCCTTCCTCTGAGGAAAGAGATTAAGAATGTTGTGTAAAAGCCTTCACTATATTTCTGTTTTCCCTTATCACAACCCTGACAGAAAATTATCTTAATAATCTCCAGTGTTGTTTTTAGGAAGATTTAAATGTATATTTAACTTTTCTAATATCAAACCTGACTGTCCTTCTCCCTAGTCACCTCATAAGCCTCACATTTACTTTAAAAAACTATACCACAAGAAAAAAATAGATGACAGTCCATTTGGTCATATAGAAGCTACAGAAAATAACTTAAGGGAAGAGTGAAAAGAACAATCTCGCAAGGGACATGAAAAAGGCCCTACATAAGCTTTGTGAGCCATCTGAACCAGGGGCACTATTAATCTTTAGTCTGCTAATCCAATAATTAATCTTTTGATGGTCTCAGGAGAGATTTATCAAAAACTAGGTCAAGGAACCAACCGTGCTTAACTGCTAGCTAGCCTTCAAACTCATTTGGGGTTTCTGGAATTATAGAGCTCCACATGACTTCAGCTGAGTTGGCTGCTTATTTTCAAATACAATTTTTAAAATTTATTTATTTATTTATTTATTTACGTTTTGAGACAGTTTAGGCTAGCCTTGAACTCACTATGTAGCCTAGGCTGGCCTCAAACTAACAGTGGTACTCCAGTCTCAGCCTCTCAAGTGCTGACATTACAGGCATATGTCATCATGTCTGTCCCAAATACAATTTTTAAAAATTTCATATAAATATTTCTGCATGTTTCCCATTCAGCCTATTTCAACTCAGAGTTTGGGGCCTTCAGTGAAATCACGTAAAACATTCTTTATCACCTGTTTTGTTGAGTTAATATTGGCATGTTTGCCTCCTAAGAAAGTTAGATTCAATTCAAGCATCCACTTCCAAATATTTATGGAATACCTACAATACAACATGCTGATTTCAATATTTATTTAAATAACCCTACTGTTGATTCAGTGTTGAACTAACCAATAGTTCTTGTGTGTTTTTAGAATTTACAGTTCTGTGAAAACAGCTTGTGATTAGTTTAGGAAGAAAACAAAAAGTGTAAGTACCTGAGAATAATGGTAAGAGAAGGTGGACACTTATTTGAGGGTCAGAGTCTCTGGATATTTAAATTGAAACATAAACAGCCAGAGGGAACCAATTGTGTGCATGGCAGAAGGGAAAGCATTAGGAAAAAAGAACAGATGTAAAGGGGCCAGTGCAATTGGTCAATGGTGTGGATCAACTTTTTCAAATATATTTCTTGTGATGTGTAACATGTTTTGGTATGTGTATATATTATAGAATGGCTAAAGTTATTTAATATATACATTACTTCACATGCTTGGAAAAGTGGAGGAGGGAAAAGATTAGGAAGGAAGGGAGAGAGGAAAACAAGGAGGGAGACAGAGAGAGAAAGAGTTCTAAGGAGAAAGTCTTAAAGACAGTATTCAATCCTAAAGGTAGATGTCTGTGATATTACATGGCCCTTAAGAACTGAAGATTAGATTGGTAAGAGATTCTGTTACTGGAAAAAAAGTGAGACAGAAAGTCCAAAGGAGACAGATGAAATTATTCCATCAGAGGAAGCAAGCCCAAGTCACACCAAAACATTTCCGAGTATGCAGAACAAAAGGATCTGTTTGTCTTTATTTCTCTGAACAAACAGAAACCCTGAAGAATATTCCTATGAAATGAGGTGCCATTTCATAAAAGCAAATTATGAAGCAATTTGGATGTCAGAGCAGTATGAGCAGGTGTGGTTGTGCACACCTGTAATCCCAGCGCTTAGGAGACTGAGGCTGAGAGCTTGAGGCCATCCTGCTGGTTTATATTCTGAATTCAAGGGCAGCCTGGACTACATGGCAAGATGCAGTCACAAACAGAAGAAGAAGAAGAAGAAGAAGAAGAAGAAGAAGAAGAAGAAGACGACGACGACGACGACGACGAAGAAGAAGAAGAAGAAGAAGAAGAAGAAGAAGAAGAAGAAGAAGAAGAAGAAGAAGAAAAAGAAAAAGAAAGAAGAAAGGAAGAAGAAGAAATAGAAGAAGAAGAAGAGGAGGAGAAGGAGGAGAAAGAGGAGGAGGAGGAGGAGGAGGAAGAGGAAGAGGTTCTCCTTGCTTTCCCAACCTCATATCCTGCTAGTCCTCACTCAGTACTTTAGAATTAGGTTTAGATCTAAGAATTTCCATGCACTTTGGCGCCTGAAGGAGAGATAAGGGAAACTTAGGACACTTTCTAAGGAGTCCTTATTTTGGAGGATGTTGAAATGGGCTGGATTTTCTGCTGACCAGATGGGAACAGAGCTGAACACAAAAAGTTTTATGTTGAGCTTTATATCTTGTGCTTTACCAAACAAGCAAGGATGACTCTATCTGGCTTATATTTACTGTAATTATTTGTTTCTTTGACTATTTGGTGGTCCTCTTTCCATCTTATCATCTATAGAACTGAGCACTGTTTCTGACACAGAGAAGATACCTGATCCATATCACATGAATAGATGAATAAACAAAAGGATCCCTTGGCTCAAGGGTTTGAACAAGCTTCCTATAAAGACAGGAGTTTTGCTCCAGTTTGGATCAAAGCACTTAATAAAAGAAAGAAAGAAACAATGGGAAAAACATTTCTGGAGTAGAGAGCAATCAGGCTAAGAGAAAGAAAGATTCACAAATTAATTCTGACTTCTTATTGGCCCCAGATTCCAGTGAGTTTCAGAAGTAGTTATTTCAACAACACTAAAAGTTAACACATCAAAAACTGTACCCTTTAAAATATTATACTTTTCTAAACTCTTTTTTTTTTTTTTTTTTTTTTGGTACTGGAGATTGAACTCACGATCTTGCATTTGCCAGAAAGGCGCTTACAACACAGAGTAAATCCCTGGACCCCTCTCCATTATTATTAATACATATATCCTCACTTTTTCCTTAAGCACAACCTAAAAAGTTTTACTTCCTGTGTTCCATTCTGGTACAAAGTCCTGGGGTTTGTTTAAATGAATGTCTTTCACATATGCCCTTTTCTAACAAATCCCATAGTCATCGTTCTTATGCAGACCCTAGATTCCTCACTGTTGTATATTCATAATATCCTCCAAGGTGGACTTTCTTCCTCTGCTGTTCAATTCCTCTTGGCATAGCTTTCAAAATGATACCATTTCATTGTATCATTCTCTTGCTTTATAAATGTCAGTTCAAGCTAAGTACAGTAGCACACCATTCTCGTCCCAGCTACTTAGAAGGCTTAGGCATAAGGATATCTTGAGCCTACAAGTTCAAGGTCAGCCAAGGCAACCACACCGGATCAGAAGTGAAATTCAGTGGTGGAACACATATCTCCAGAGTACATGTGAGAACTTAGGTTCTATCTCCAGCACTGAAAAACAAAAACAAACAAACAAACAACCCCCCAAAAACAAAAAAACAAAACCAAGCCAAAAATGCTACTTCCTTTCAACTGCTTACTGGTTCAATTATTAATAAATAGATTCATGTTTATGTATTATCTCATTTCTTGATATACTGTGCACAGGGTAAATCAAATTATATACTTATAATTTTTTGCAATGCTTGATCATTCTTTTAATTGCTTCAATTTTTTGTTTTATCCTGAGTGACTCTTGTATCTTCCTCTCAACTCAGGACTCTCACTCAATTAAAATCAGATTCAAGATTTTCCTGCCACATTTTCCTTGATTAAACTCAGGCCATATGAGGATCACTTTGATTTTTATTTTCATCTACTATTAGATAGATAGATGGACAGATACATATCAATACATATACATAAGCATACCTCTAATGAAATTCTTTTATATATTAATATGATTAACTTTAGTTTCCAAAGTAATTTATATAAAATGAAGACATTAATGTTTCACCATTGTAGAATCAGATTATATATCAACTATATTACTATTAATTTTTTTTGAGGAAATGAATCTTTTTGCTGTGAAGTACTGACATTACCACTTTTTCTTCTTCTTCATGAGTACACAGATTTCTTGGGACATTTATTCATTCACTGATGAACCACCTACTGAATACTTCCTTCTTCTGAGCCCTGAAGTAAGACTTGGAGATCCCAAAGATGAATCAGACATTGTCACCATCCTCAGGTTGGTCACAGTGCAGCAAAGGAGACAGAAAAGAAACTAGATTGTTGCAATCAGATCAGACACCTGGAATTTTCATCTCTCTGGAAATTGCTGTTCTCCACCACCCACACAGTTGTAAAATGCCTGGTGACCAAACTCTCTTATCCAAGATGATTGGTCCATCAGTAGACAGTTGACTCCTGAGTATCCTGCATTTTATTATATTTGTATTTAATCTTGCTGACCAATGAGACAAGGTAATATTTTCTGTACTTAAAATTTTATTTGATTCCCAAAAACACAACTGCAGTTAGACTGAAGAACTCACCAGTGGGAAACTAAAAGTGACTTTGGGAGCTGAAGATTTACTTTCTTTTGTTGCAAAGAAAAGTACTCAAAATGAAAGAGTTCAAACTGAATTGTTCTGATCTAAATGGCCAAAGGACTTTGAAATAATTTACTATTTGAGATGATCTTGATTGTAATTTTGTTATTTTAAAGAGAAAAAAACAATAAAAACAATGATACGGAATTACATAACAATATATTGGGAAATTAACAATAGTTAATATATTGTGTATTATTATCTTCAAAGTAATTTCTCAGATTATAAGATACAGGCATGCAAAACTGCCCAAACAATATATGCACAAACTGTTCTCTTCAATGAACTAGAAGAAATTAGTAGTATAACTACCTCAGCTATCTTGGATATATATGTGTATTTTTTCTTCTCCCTTACTTCTTTTCTCCTTTCCCTGATCCCAGTTGTTCTTTCTTTTTGAGCAGTTTCTTTCCCTTCACAATCTGATTATATAATTTAAGTATAGGCACTTGACAATCATTTTATTTTCAATGAAGTCAATAAAGAAAATTCAAGGTACTTGATTTACAGATGAAAGCACAAAAGTATTAACATAAGAAAAAAGAGCAATACTGAGCAACCATATAAAGCTCTGAAGCTAATACTATGATTTGGAAAAGGGAAGAAAAGAGAAATAGATTTCATTTCAACTGCTTATGTAAACATTTAAACATTTTCAAGGGACTAGTGTTCATCAGGAGAGAGACAGAGACAGACAGCATTGGCTTACAATAAAAGATCTTACTTTTGGTTGTGCATCAACAAGACTTTCTTTACTATAGGAGAAATGAAATACTGAAACAGGCTCCTGAGAGACATTGTGGAATCTGCAGTCAGTCAATAAGATTTATGCCTCCCTTGGGGAATCGTTATAAAGAGAAGAGAAAACTCCCTGAGCTGGAGGATTTAATTCTTTGCTTGCTTAAAGAAAGATAGCTGAGAAATCTTTCAGCATCTGCCTTGGTTCTTAACTACTTTCAAAACATGATTCAGGGAAATGCAGGAATCTGTAATGGAAATTGCTTAGAGCTGTATGTCGACTTTATGCTATATCCAGAATTTCTACAAAACAGGAGATTTCTGTGTTTTATGTTTGCCTTCCTCCTATATTTATATTTCACTAAATTTGTTGATCTCCATAATTCACTGTTGCTTAAGGAAATGGTCTCTGATTTACACCAGCATTATCCTCATTTACCATGTAAAGACAGCTAACATAGTTTGTCATTAAGTTCAGAGTAAAAGACAAACAGCAAAAATAAATTTTCTTAATTAGAAAAACAACTTAATCAAAATGGCTCATCTTACAGTGTCTACAATATACCCTTTATCCCAGATACTAAATTACTTTTCCATTCCTGCCTCTCCCAAATTATATCCTAATGGATCCTGAATTTTAGAAATGTGAACCCTGTGCTTACATGCCTTGATCTGGAGGAATACCAAAGGAAAGACACCCACCAAAGCAGGAGATGACTTACCCAGCAATACTTTTATTCCAGATTCTAGACATGTGCTGCCAAATAGAAATATCATATCCACTACACACAGTATTTAAAATAATTTAAAATTTTACGGTAGCCACATTTCAAAAGTAAAAATAGATAATTAAATTAAATTTAGAAATATATGTCATTGAGCCCACAATACATGCAATATTCTGACTTCAACATGCAATTGATAGAAGAACATTAAAATAAGACTTTTACATTTCTTTGAAATTCTATTTGTACTTAACACTTTATAGACTATCCCAGTCTAGACTAGCATTGTTTCAAGAGCTCAATAGCTTCCTATGGCTAGTGGCTACTGTATTGGTTAGAGAAGTCTCGACTGCAAAAAAAAAAAGTGCAAAGCGAAAAAGGCTGGACCATCTCTGTGATGCTTGCTCCAGCACTTCTTTAATACTCTTCCCTGTTTTCAGATAGAAAAATAATTTGAGGAGGATTGGATAGAGCACTGTCAAGTCTTTAAATGGCAAACCTGACCACTCTACATCAACTTGCGACACCTCTCCATCCTGTGCTCCTAGTTCTCTGAAATTCTGCTCCATATTCCATAACACTATAACCTTCTAGCATGAGACAGTATTTATTTAGTATTATGCTTATTGTTCATTTTGTCACCCTCTGTATAATGTAAAGAAGAGGAGGGTGAAGTCAGAAATATATGACTGTTTATGTCACTAAGGTATCCTTAGCAATTAGATCAGTGCCTTGTATTTAGCAGGTACTGTAACAGTAGTTGGTGAATGTTGGACAAATGAATAGAGCTTTGAATCTAGGAATTTTACTGAATTCCAAAGAACTGAAGTGGCACCAGAGCCAAAGGAGCTGGTCAGGGGAAGAGCCAATCTGAAAGCCAAGGTCTTTAAGCCACACTGCTGATGCTTTTTTTCATCATTGTATGTATAAAAATAAATAAAAGCAGAAACATAATTTAAAATTAAGATGTAAAATATCAATTATGCTATGATAATACAACAGATTTATATTGGATTATAAATTCCTCAAGGGTGGGGAGTATCTTATTCATCATTGAGCCTCCTTCACCATCTTCCATAATTACAAAGAATGATTTATACACACTAGGTTCTGAATTAAGAATAATATCTATTCTTTTATTAATAAAAGGCAATTTGTCAATTTGTTCCCATGTGGGTTTTCTTTTAATGAAAAAACAATAGAAAGATATGCTATTTTCACTAGATATTAGCCTTTTCTTATGGTCTAGAGAGTGGAAAGAAGTTGCCAGATCTTCTGCCACTATTAGCAATCAGCTTTTAGAGCCCAAGCCTAACATCTTAGAAAAGAGTAGATGACTCCAAAAGCAGGTTTTGACAGCTATTTTCTAACTCTCCTGGAAAATTCCTCTGAGCCATGAATGTTTATAGCTTGAATCAAATTTTATGTTTGTGCTTTTAAGAATTTGGCTTTTTAAGACTGAATTAGAAGTGGTGAGGAATAATCAGGCCAATTAAAAAGTAACCAAAATTTTCTAATTTTGTATTCATAATAAAATTCAGTTATTGCCATGACATGGTTGTATATGTGGGTTTTTTTTAATGATGTCCATCAACATCTTTAATCCCTTCCTATCCATGAAAATGGGGCAATAGACAACTGCTACTTTCATTTCTAGGAAAAGGAAACAAAGATGGAGAAAAGCATTTTGGTCATTTAGCAAATTACCCATCAGATCACAGATCTGTATCTCTGCACTTTAAAGCCCCTTAAGAAAGATGTATGATAAGAGTCTAATAATTATTGATATCCTTTTGAGCTAAAGGTCATGTCTTAATTTAAAAACAACACTAGCAATGACCAATACAAGTCTTATTTGCATAGGAAATCCACAATCAAAAGTTTACAGAAACCTACTATTGGCACCCTACTAACTTGCTCAGCTTGAACATATGCTATATGATCTTTTTTTAGAATCATGAAAAAATCAGTGCTGGAACTTTGAGTGCAGTTTAAAGTACAAATTCAGGACAGCTAGGAGCAATTCCTGTATGACTGAATTTAAAATTTAATGAAGAATTTCAGTGACTTTAAAATAAATTGTGAGCAACTATCATTTTTGGTGAAAACTAAGTTTTCCAGACAAGATAAGGGCTTGTAAAGCTATTAAAAATGGAGCCATATTTTTCAGATTAATTTATCTGGAGGTGTTGAAATGTCTTCATTTTCTATGGCTGCAGTCCCGTACAAGAGAGACACTTTTCAAGGGCTAATGATGGCCTGGGTTAAGAATATTTTATTATCAGGCAGGTGCTACAGACTTGCTACAATGCAACTTGAGCTTCTACCTATGAATTCCATTTTATGTTCATCTAATACTGAAGCAACAACTGTAACTCAGGAAAAAAGCAACTCTTGGGGATCAGAAAAATAGTCCAGCTCAGTGACTTGTAGTATTACCTCAAGAAAATAATTCAGCTTCTCTGAGTCTTGAATGTTTCATTTGACTGACTGAGAGAAAAGTCTAGCTAAAAGGGTCCTTGTGAACAGAGACCTACAATAAAAGTGACAGAAGAGTGTGGGCTTAACTATGGAAGAGATTATGTATTGGGGGGAAAAAAGGTGGTATGGACAGAGATAAGGATGTGGGCTCAACTCAGGGGTCCACCTGCAACCACAGTGACATGAGCAAATAGTGTGCAAAAAATGGGCTAAGAGTAGTGTCAGAATGAATTGAAGATCAAAGTGCCTAGAAGTGGGAAAGCTCCCCAAATGTCAACTGCAGTCATTTCTGTGTGTGGTAAGAAGGCCTAAATAGCATTGTGGTAAAAGGAACAGAGGGAAGAAAAATCAGTTCAACTTGGCGTTGCTCTTTAAATGACTAAAAAATTAAGCTGTGTAATGGCAAAGATGGTGTTGTAATACACACCAGAAAGAAGGTAGGAGGAGAGAGTAGGAAGAGATTCTGAGATATTGAGTTAGATGGGGGTGGTGGTGGTAAGTCACCCACGAAGAAACATTAATTGAACTTTTTTGTAATGTGAACCTAGTGATATGGAGACATTGGGAGATTAAGCGCAATGGTTATAGTTGTATCCATTGGAATAGGCTACCCCAGTGAATAAAGGGAAGACAGTGTAACTCAGGACTGAGGATGGAATTGGAGAATTAAATGGGATAACATATAAAAAAGTGGTTTGCATATTGTATATGTGAGAGGGACAGAGACAGAAAGAGACTATAGCTTAAAAAGATAAGAAGGGGGGCATGGTGGTCTCCAGTGACTCCTATTTTAGAAGGGAGATGGTGGTCTCATGGTAAAGGAGCCAGGCCTCAGCATGAGAGTACCCAAGGGTACCCAAGGATCATCTTCCACTAAACTCCTTACCAACTATGCAATAAAACAACATTAACAGCTTTGTTGCTGGGTTGAATTCCCAAGAGCTATATTAAGTGATCGATCGGGCATTAGCTGGGAGTGATATATGATGTGTGTGTGTGTGTGTGTGTGTGTGTGTGTGTGTGTTTACACGTGCATATAAAGCCAGGCTGTATAAGAATCTATAATTGCTCTTCTCTTACCTGTTAAAGATGAGTCATGGGAGCACACAGCATGGGTCAAACTATTGTTGCTTGTATTGAGTCTATAGAGAATTAACATCAACAACACGAACCTCCACTTTGTGGTCTTCCCCTCCAGCTTCGCAGCCACTTGACCTCATATCTCTACAACTGCACAGCTCTCTAATCAAACAGACTTCACATGCGGCCTCTTAAATGTTATAGCTCCCATGGAAACTCAGACTGAATCATTCATCCATTTAACATGCATTAAATATCACTTCTGATCCAGGACAACATCACCCACACTCAGAAAGAAAAAAAGGGTACAGAAGACAGTGAACAAATAGAGGGCAATGGAGAAGGGCTAATTAGTAAGGGCTAAAGAGAGAGAGGTTGCTGAGGAAAACACCACAAAGCACTTAACTCATCTATCTTTGTAAGCATTCTCCAGTTTATAGCAGAGAAGGCAATTAGATGTGTAGGATACTCAATCCTAATTTCTAAATTCAAGAAGGAATTAATAGTTCCACAAAAAGAAGACTTTTTCTACTTTTCCTGTATCAATCTAGCAGAAGCACAAATGTGTCTCTGCTAAGGCTGGGGGAGAAAGCAGGAGCGAGAATATGATTACTGCCAGAACATACTCAACAGACAGGAACAGAAAAGAATTTTACTGGCAGAAATTAGAAATTGTTCTTTCTCACTCCACCAACACATAAGTAATAAACGCAGAACTACCTTCTGCTGCCTTTGAAGCTGTGTTAGAAAAATTCAAGCAAGAGAAGTAGAATCTGCTAGGCACTAAAGGTGTACACCCCACCTAGAACACCTGAAACTATCCCAGAAATAATTTTTGCTTATGATATTTTTATGTAATCTCAATAGTATAAGTTAGTTAATGAAGCTAAAACTTTTTTGGCCACAAGCCTTCCCAAACTCTCCAGAACAAATTGAAAAGCTTATGATGCAATCTTCAGAATTAATAAAAATAGTCACACACACATTATATGCACATGCGTTAAAGTGAATGCTTCATGCAAAGTCATGTAACATTCCAAAGGGTACTAGACACGTGTGACAGGACACTAAATTGGAACTCTGTTTCTGTTTGGCTGAAATCCCTAAGTTAAAGTATTTCGACCACTCCCATATTCCAAAATGAGGTTTCTAGATCCTCAAGGCCAACCTTTGCAGTTCTGTGGCCTTTAGTTGAACATCCACCCATTCATTCAAAAATAATACTGAAAATGTTTTTTGTTTTGCTTTGCTTTATAATGCTGAGGATCAAATGTGGGGCTTCATATACGCTAGGTCATATCCCCTGTTCCTGAAAGAGATTTTGGATATTAAAAAAATTTTTTTGTAGAGTGAGTCATGACATGGTAATGTTATTTCTCCTTTGCAATCATGCCCACCTTGCACCATTATGGAGCCCTTGCTGCATCTCGAGCCCCATCAGAGTAGCATCAGAGAATTCAGTGTGTGTCTCTAGGTAAAACATAAAAAGTCTATAGGGTTTGATGTTGCCTGTAGCAGCTTGAGCAGCACAAATAGGGCACTACAGCTGGTCAGTAACTATGTCCTCACTGAGAACAGGGCCAATGTGCTAGTTTGACATAGGTCAGTTGTGGGCAATGCAAAAGGCTACTGCCTGAAAATGGCTAGGTAGTGTTCAGAAGAGTTTTCTGCTAGAGCAAGAAAATCAGCAGAAACAGGCTCAGAAGACTCAAAAAGTATAGATGTCACAGAGAAAAGAAGTACAGCTGAACCATCCACCAAAGAAATTATTGAGAGCTCAAAAGAACATTAGAGCATTTATTAAGCATCTGTGCCACAATCAAGAAAGTAGAGACCAGTATTACTGAACTAGTCAGACTCTCGCTGTACCTCACTTCTGTCTCCATGCACTTCAATATTAAAGGATCTAGAGAGATGCATCAAAGAGAAGGAAACAACCCACATGTTCCCACTCATGTCTACTTGTACAACACGTTTCCAGCTGAAGCTGGTCCAAGTTAGGGGAAAGGAGTTGTAACTTTGAATGAAGTTTGGGATTTTACTTACATGGGACTGGATACAACAATTACCAAATGATGATTATTTTAGGAAACCAAATGACCAGATAAGACAGATTTTTATTATCTAATTATTAAAGTAGAAGTCGCAAGGTCTCCCCAAGGTCTCATCTGTGAGCAGAGCATAGGCAGTGAACGTCAAGTAGCACCTCCTTTTCCTGATTGTACCTCAATTTCCACATTCATTCACAGCCCTTGCTGAAAGATACCATGTCAGATTATCGTGATTCCACTTCCTTCCGATCTCCTGATCATAGATGATGACATCAATGATGGGTGTCTGACAAAAGTCAGTCACAGAGCAAAAGGATAAGGACAGTTTCCTTGGCTTGGGAATGAGAGAAAAACAAATAAATAAGAGAAATAATATACTTAGCCATGTGAATTAAAACAAAAATGTTATTCATGTTCCTAACAAATATTAAAATTTCTGTCATCAAGGAGACAATATTTTGATTGTAAAAAATGGTTAAACAACTAAATAAATTAAATAAGCACAGATGATTATTATTGCCATGAAAGAAGCAAAAATATTTAGATAAGGAATAGCAAGAGGAGGGGACTACTCTCTATAAAAGGTAATCTCAGAAAGACTATCTGAATTATTACCTTTAAATTGAGAACTGAAGGATGACATTGTAAAGAGTTGCAGAAGGATTATTCCAAACATAGAGAAAAGAAAATGCAAATTACTGAGGAAGAAAATTGCTCAGCACATTCCCAGAACTGACAGACGGCCAGGGCAACTAGAGCAGAGTGAGCAAGAGGGAAAGATGAGATCAGAGTGAGAGACAGAAGCCAGAACATGCAGAGATTAGGAAGTCATGGTGAGTACTATGCATCCTGTTATGATTTGAGTCTGGATGTCCCCCCAAAGCCTCATTCAGTCATGGAGGTGGGCTTCTAGAGTTTGTTACTGATTCATGGTCCAATGCTGGGATTACGTTTGTGAGTGCTATGCCCACCCTGGGGCAGGAAACCTGCATACAATATAAAGGAGGGAAAGAGGCTTGCTCTCTCACCCTCCCATTTTTGGTCTTCTTGTTTTGCCATTTTCCAGCCACCACCATGAACTGTTGCTCCTCTGCCATGTCTCTCTGCCTCAGAGCCAGCTGAGTATGGATTGAAATCTCCACAAACTGTGAGCTAAATAAACCTTTCCTTCCTTAACTTTGGCTGTCAAGTATTTTGTATCAGCAGCAAAAGGAAAGTAACCAACATACAACCTAAATGAGATAGGACTGAAGCCAGTATGGAACAGGTAAAGTATGCCTTTAAAAAAGAATTGACATTGAATACTAACTACAGGGCTATGTAGTAAAATGTACAGCTAATTATTGCAGTCAGACCTGTATAATGTTATTTTCATCAGCGATGGATAGCATGTATGATAGTGGTCCTTTAAGATTAAAATGAAGTGAAAATTTCCTATTACTTTTTAGTGTTGCTACTGTAACATTGCACTGTGTTTTCATTGAATGCACATTGTTGTCAGGTATATGTTTGTGGTGCTACTGGTATAAACAAACCCCCTGTATTTTCAATCATATAAAACAATAGGACATATATTTATGTATCATACATAATACTTGATAATTTAATAAATGATTATATTATTGGTTTATGTATATACTATATTTTTATTGTTATTTTTGGTGTACTACTTCTATTTTTAAAAAGTCTACTGTAGTATGTTATGGTATATTGCCAGCAGCCTCATGTCTCATGTTTGCTATCTCTTGATTGCATCAAGAGACTACATTGAGTGATTGACCTATATCATCCAGTTTTGTGCAAATATATTTCATGACATTTTCACAGTGACAAAATTGCCTAATGATGAATTTTTCAGAACATATTACCTTCTTTAAGCAATACAAAACTGTATTGAGTACTTTTACATCTATCAAGGTTTGGAAGTTGGCAAACTTTTTCTAAAATTAGATATAAAGCTTTGAGGCTTTGTATACAACTTTGCACACAACTGCTCAACTGTACTGTTTTAATATGAAAACACCCTACTGACAATATGTGACTGACTTATCATGGCTGTATATCAATAAAACTTCATTTTTGAACACCGAAATTTGAATTTCATATAATTTTATGCAAAGAAATATTTGGCTGGTAGGCAGGACCATAATCAAAGACCTAAATATTAAAACAGAAACACTAAAAAAAAAAAAAAAAAAAAAAAAAAAAAAAAAAAAAAAAAAAAAAAAAGAAACACTAAATCTGCTGGATGACAGAATAGGTATAACTCTTAAAGACATAGGGATAGGCAAAGATTTCATGAGCAAAGCCCCAATTGCGCAGGAAATAATACAAAGAATCAACAACTGGGATCTCATCCTATTCAAAAGCTTTCACGTAACAAAAGAAATCACCAACAGAGTGAAAAGACAATCCACAGAGTGGTAAAAAATTTTAGCTAGTTGTGCTTCAGATAAAAAACATCTAGAACACACAAAGAACTGAAAAAAATCAGACTCCCTCCCAAAATTTAAAGGCCCAATCCAAATATATGATAAATATACATTTCTCAGATGAACAAAATACAAGCAGCAAATACATACATGAAAAAAAAGTTCAACATTACTCGTATTAGAGAGATGCAAATTAAAACAATACGGAGATTTCATTTCACACCAGAAAGTATGGCTAGCACCAAGAAATCAACCAATAAAAAATGTCAGAGGAACTGTGCGGAATAACTGTTGGTGGGAGTGTAGACTAGTACAACTGTGGAAATCATTCGTAGATTCCTAAAAATTAGGATTAGAGCTCCCATTTGAGCCTACTGATATCTTCCCAGATTCCTAAAAATTAGGATTAGAGCTCCCATTTGAGCCTACTGATATCTTCCCAGAAGAATTAAACACATCATAACACAGTGATATATCCACACTTATTTTATAGCAGCACAGTTTGTAATAGCTAAATCATAGAAAGACCCAAATGCCCATCAACTGAGGAAAAACGATGTGGGTATATATATATATATATATATATATATATATATATATAATTTATCCTTCTTGGCCATAAAGAAGGATAAATTTGAGATATTTCTAGGTAAGTTGATGCAATTGAGACCATGCTGTTAAGTGAAATAAATCAAATTCATGTGAGTAAACATTGCACATGTATGAGAAACTGAAAGAGTAAATAAGGACAAAAATGTACACTGAAATGGAAAGAAATCATTCAAAAGGAAAGAAGAACTAGGGTGAGGAAGGGAGAAAGGAAGGAAGTAAAAAGTGAAAAAAGATTTTTAAAAAGCATAAATGGAAACAAAGCTTTGCAAATAGGGAAGGGAAGATGGATTGAAGGGAGGAGAGAGGAATGAGTGAAAAATCAAAATATATCATGTGCAGGTACAAATTTCCTGTGATGAATATGGTCATTATGTATATCTAAAATGTACTAATAAACTTAATATAAAAAAGACATATTCATTTGATTTTTAAGCTTTTTAAAAATGTGAAAAACATTCTTAGGTCATGGGGCATGAAGATAAAATGATGAGCAGGAGGGCCCACAATCAGTAATTTGCCAACTGCTGTTCTAATGCTTTACTTGCAAGAATTCCCCAGATACAGGTACTTTGAACAAGTCTGTGTAGATAGGCACTACTAATACATTAACTTCACAGGAGGAAAAACAGAGTTTAAAGACTTTACAGCTAGAGATTTTCAGAGCCAAGATACGAACCTGAACAAATCTGGTTCTAGACCACATGATGCTAATTTTGCAATCCTACCATTCACTAGTAATAATTTAAGCTTGCCATATTCAAGAGAATCATTTCTCAAATGACAGAATAAGTACCTCTGAAAGTCTGTTCCTCTAGTTGATAAGAAACCTGAATTTAAAACAAAGAAAGAAAGAAGAAAGAAAGAAAGAAAGAAAGAAAGAAAGAAAGAAAGAAAGAGAAAGAACCAATTAAAATCAACTTTTTCAGAACTCAGAAAATTAATCAAAGACTTGCAACATTTGAAAGGCATTCAGTGAAGACAAATGGCCAGATCTTGATATAAACAGTGCAATTTGTGGTATTTTAACTTGCCTATTCTTATTCCTTTTTTCACAAGCATTCAGTAGCCTTGAACATTAACAGCTTTACAAATAAAGTAGCTGTAAAAACAGCAATCTAATGGCCTCTGGAAAAAAAGACATAATTGGTTTGAAACACAACTATTCCAAGTAATTGTCACTACTTGGTATGTCTGGCAGATTCTTGGAAAACCTACTCACAGAGCTTTATTTGATATGACTTAAGAGTTTACTCAACGTGAACAGCCTTTCCCCCTGGGTATTTGTCAGAAACAATCAGTGGCAGTTGTTTAATATCACAGCTTTTGGGAAGGAGAGATAATCATTGTGGTAAACAAGAGGCTGACAAAAAAAACCTTCAAAGAAAAGTGGAATGAGAGCTTTGGAAAGTTCCAACACACTCCTGGAAATCTAGTGGACCAGAAACATATACAAAGTGATGTGAATGCCTAAGTAAGGCTTGAGAAGATGTCTGGGCCCTGGTTGATACTGAGGCTCTATGTAAGTAGTAAATGAAGGCTAAGGAAAAGGTGAAAATGCTGGAGAATTAAAGGTATGCTCCCAGTGGATACACAGAGCCCATAAGCAATGGTTGGAAGACTTAATGGTTTAAAGCACTTTAGGAAATCATTGGGCAGTTATAGACACCACCAATATAAGCAAACATACACTCCAATGACTGAATATGACAAAGAATAAAAAATTTACAGAATTAGTTTAGGAAAGTTACTAAACAAAAAATTTAATCAGCTATTATAAATATGTTCAAAGAACTAAAGGAAACTATGTATAAAGAACTAGAGGAAATTTTAATAATAATGACTTACCAATAGGGCTTATCATTAAAAGGGTAAAAATTATAAATTTTAAAACACCCAAATAAAAGTTCTAGAGTTGAAAAGTTTAAAAAGAAATGAAAAATTTTCTGTGGTTCAGTAGCTAATTTGAGCTGGAAGAAGAAACAAATCAACAGAATCAAAGATAGGTCAATCAATATTATCCAGTTTGTGTAACAGAAAGAAAACAGACATAAGTAAAGAAAACGTTAGAGACTTATTGGTCTCATCATCAAGCATATAAATATGTGCATAATAGAAATTATGAAGAGAAAGAAATAGAAAGAAGGAAATATTTGAATAGATAATAGGTGAGAAATTTCAAACTAAGAAATGTTCAAGAAGCTCATATATAAGAAGCTCAAAAAAAATGTAAGTAGAAGCTCAAAAAGTCAAAGAGGCCTACAATGAGACATATAACCAAACTGCTGGAAGCCAAAGAGAAATAATGTTAAAAGTCAGAAGACAAGCAACACAAAATGTTTAAAGTAGTCTCAGTAACAACTGTTTTATCATCGAAAACTCTAGAGGCCAGAAGACAGTAGAATAATGTACTCAAAACACTAAAAAAATAAACAACCAGTAATTGTACATCTAGTATAGTTAATTATTCAAAAAATAAAGTGGAAATTAAGATATTTTCAATAAACAAAATCTGAGGGAACATATCTGTAGTGTATCTGCCTTACAAAAAATAAGTAAAAGGAGATTTTCCAACTAAAATGAACAGACACTAGACAATAATTAAAATTTACACCAAAAAGTGAAGAGCAGCAGTAAAGCAATTGCTTAATTAAAAAAGACAAAATAAATACATTTTGTTTTTTTCTTTTTGTTATCTGACTTAATATATAAATCAATGATTACAAAACCATGTTGATAAGCTATAATGTATAAAATATTCAAAATATTCAAAAACCACTATGAGGAAAAGTGAAAGAAGGGACCTTAATACCAACTTTGCAAAAATAAAAAAGATTATGAAAGAATGCTTTGGAATATGAGGAATTATATGCTAATGAATGATATGACAGATGCAAATGGACAACTTTGCTAGAAAGATAAAAACTTTAAAATGAAGAAGAGGTAGAAAAATATGAATAGGGCTATAAGTAAAGAAATTAAATTAAATTAATAATGTTAAAACCAATATTTAAAAATATTATACTACCAATCCTTCACAAATTCTTCTAAAAAGTGGAGGTGGGAGAGACACTTCCTAATTGATTCTATTAGGCTAAGAAAAGGAAGCTACTATATCAACCAACAATATCCCTTGCCATCTCCCTTGTGCACCAGGCTATCACTACCATCTCTGAATTACTACAGTTGCCTCCTAAACGGTTTTCCTGCTGTTACTCCTGAGGTCTAGTTACCACAGAACAGACAGAGTGACACTTTGAAATGATAAATTAGATCATGTCTCTTCTTATCATGCCCTTAAGGGCCCTGCTTAATCTTGTCCCTGAACACCTCTCTGACCCTAAAATCTATGAATTTCTCCCCTGCTCTCAGCACTCCAGCAGTAAATGAATTTTGTGTTCATCGTAACACTACAAGTACGCTCTTGCCTTTGGTTCATTGCACTTACTGTGTTCTCTTCTGGGGACACCCTTCGCCCATAATTCCCTTTCTCAATTCATTCCACCTTCATGGAATTTAACTTCCTCTGAGAGGTTTTCTCTGACTACTCTATCAAAAGTAGCATACTGCTATACTCTATCATGTTTCTCTTCTTTATTTTTCCTTAGCATTTATTGATACTTCACAGGACACATTTATTATCTGTTTATTCCCTGTCTCTTCCAATTAAAGTTTGAGGTGCATGATTTTCTGTTTTATTCATTGCCTCATTCTTGGGGAGTACAGCAATTCCCTGTGCATGGTAAAATGGAAAATAACTATTGACTGGAAAATACTAACGATGTGGGGAGGCCTGAAACTTCCTGTTGCAGAAGTGGGTCAGTAGCAGGAATGGAGGTGTTCTACTCAGGGTTTTCAAGGGACACACAAATTTATAGGACTATCTTATAATATTCACCCAAAAAGTCAAATGCAGAAGAGTGCCAAAGATCTGTCTGCATGCTAGAGACATGAAGAATCCAGCCAAGGGCCTGGATCCCATGGCAAAGTCTAGCAAGAGTCCAGCCCAAAGCCTAGAGTCCATGGCAATATCTTCTACAAGTCTAGTCAGAGGCCTAAAGCCCACTACAATGTCTCACATGAGTCTTTATCATGAATCTGCCCCAGGAAGGCCCAAAGGTCAGTGGCAAAAACTAGGACACAGTGGCAGAAGCTAGGAAGTCTGTGCCAGTGGAGTGAAGGATCTGTGCCACCAGGCTGAGAGATCTTCACTGGAGCCAGACAGTGACACTTAAGACAAAGGCCAGATCTTCCCTGAAGAGAGAAGCAGCCATCCCCTGTGACAGCAAAGACCTGAGCTCCTGCAACAATGAGAACAGCCTAGTTTATATCAGGAAACTGAGCTGTGATAAGCTTTTCCAGGAAAATCAACAGCATGCCGTCTTCCCCTCCCATTGCCTTCTATGTCATTTGGCAACAATCCTCAGGTGGATTTTCCATGCCAGAATCATGCTGATCAGTTCAGCTGGGCTTTCCAAGTTGACCATTAGCTAATCCACCACAGGAGGAGAGTCAGATTGAAGCAAGTGATAAAAGTAGAGGTAGACAACTAGGAGTGATGGTGCACAACTGTGCTGGGAGGCAGAGACAGGAAGATCCCAGCAAGTTTGAATCCAGCCCAAACTACACAGTGAGACCCTTGTCTCAAAAAATCAACAACAAAAAAGTAAGAGTAGAAAAATTCTAACCACAGGACCAAATCTAGCATCCAAGGCCATTTCTAACCATTTCACTCTATTTATAAGTAAAGTTTTATTAAAACATAGCAACACTCATTCATTTACATATGTCTATGACTCATTGTGTTATAATGGCAGAGCTGAGCAATTGCAACAGAGACCACGTGGCCCACAACGCTGGAAATACTTGTTATCTGGGTATTTATGGAAAGTTTTGTGACTCCTGGTTAAACGAGTTGAGCAAGATAGTCTAGTCTCTGATTTTAATACTTGTTTTATCTTTGAGCAATATCACACATAAAAATAACAGTGGTTTATAAGTATTATCTGAACTATAATTACAAGAATGCAGTAATTACAAAATGTGGCGGAAGTGCAACATTACTTTCCCTAAATAACCATTTTGTCATTTCATCTGAAGAAGTCCCAGTTTCTTATAGTAGTTCATTAAGGTCTCCCTGGATAGCATTCTCCTGCTACCATAAGACCCTTCACATGCCTATGGGGGCAACTGATAGATAAATGATAATGTCCCCCAACAAGCCATCACATGTGCTGTTGCTATTATTTTAATGAAAAGTGGAGAGACCTAATTTTCTTAAAATTCCCATTCAAATAATTTATCAATGTACAAAGCAAAGGAAAAGAAAATCTTTCAAATACCACACCAACTGTTACCTCCTCCAATCTGTGACCTGCTAGATGGTATTAACCTTAGTCTCCTCTTTCCAGGAGCAGGAGATTTGTATCTCTACTGAGTATACCACATTATGCCGTGCTGTGACATTGTTTACGAGCAGATCTATCCCCTCCTCTGAAGCATAAGCTCCTTAATGGTATAATTTTTATCTTGCTAGCTTTTGAATGCTTAGTGTCTGGCACAATAACTGGAATCTAAGGTGCTCAATAAATGTTGGTTGAAAGGAAATATGAAGAGGGAAGACTATTCGCTTCCACCACATCTTTTTTTTCTCCTCCATTATAACAAGATCTGCCTCCAGCCCCTCTTGCTCTGACCTTTGTGCTCTCTCTCTTCTATGTGTTGATAATAAAGTCCCTAAACTTATGTGTTGGTGATATATAGAGGGCGGGGGCTTTCCAAGACAGCAAGAATGAGATGAGGTCATGAGAGTGGGCTCTCCATGTTGGCATTAGCAGTATTATTAGAAGAGGAAAAGGAGACCTGAGCCAGCGTGTTTACTCTCTTTGGCCACATGATGCCCTTTACCTTGATATAATGCCACAAGAAGGCCCTTGTAGATACTGACCCAATATCAGCACTATGCTCTTTGATTTCCCAGCTTCTAAAACTGTGGATCAACCAAATTTCTGTTCTTTATTAATTACCTAGACTCAGGTATTTTGTTACAGCAAGAGAAGGTGCGCTAAAACATTATATTTCCTCCTCTCAGTTGACCTGCTCATTTATGAATCTGCATAAGGTATATATGTTTGGCAACATGTCTTTCACTTTGAAATTTTCTTCTAAGATTTCCCATTCTCTGATACTTTTTTCACTAAACATTCTTTTTCCTTACTCCTTTCTACATCCTTAAATTCATGCAGTCCACCAAACACTGAAGCAGAAAAGAGAAACAGTTTTATTTCTCCATATTCCTTGCCTCCCTTCCTCTGTGTTTCATCTATCCAAAATACTTGGAATCTGTCTTGGCAAGAAGTCACTGGTCAGAAGTGCAGCAGCTTCTGTGCCCTAAAATTTAAGTATCATAATAGAGAAGGATCTCTTCCCACCCTCATCAAAACATGGCCTTAGCTACAAAGACATCATGATGTTTGTATTTAAAAAACAAACTCATAAAAACAAATTATGAAAATGGGAACCCACAAGAACAGAAGTTCCCGCAATGCCCTTCATAAGCCAGGGGCCATCTCTATCTACCATTGTCCACAAGGGGCTTGTGCAAAGGACAAAGATTGTTCCCTCCCTGGCCCAGCCCTGTGTCTGTGAGTCCTTCTGCTTTTTATCAGTGCTGCTTCTGCCAGAACTGACTGTTAGTGTTCTAGCCTCCTAGGCACCTACCAGATGCAGCTGCCAGGCTGAAAGGGAAGAAGAATTGATTTCAGTTTCCAACTTGAGCATATCTGCAATGCTTTGACCTTGAACAGAGCTATTTCTTTCTTGCCAATCCTAAGTCCGCAGCCAGAGTTTGCTCTCAGCATTGTTTTGATGCATTTCACCAGGATTTTTTTTCTGTGGCCTCTCATCTTGCCTGGCCTTGTGCCCTGACCCTCTCCAAACACAGCAGGGCCTCCTAACCAACCAGGATAATGATGGGCACTAAGAGAGGGTTGCGGTACTGGCTCTTGGCAGGCTGACAATCATCAAGCGGGGCCACTGGCTAGGAGGCAACTGGAGCTGCCTGGTCCTGTCTTGGCCTGAGAATTGCTTTGACCCTTGTAAATGAAGAGAGACTGGTCTTAATATTGAAGTGGTGTGACCTTTGGCAGAACACAAATCCTGTACTTATTTTTGCTTCCTCATTTTATTGATAGGATGAAAATAATACCAAGAAGGCACAAATATTCACAGAGACATAATGTCAGAGCAATGGTAAGTACTCCTTGGAAGAAAGCAGTGATTGATTTAGGCTAGTCCAATTAAAAATACAAGAAAGTAGTACAGGAAAATTCAAATTTGATCAGACTTTCCAACAATAAGATCCAAACTAGATTAGGTAACTCTAGTCAAGCAATTACCCTTCTCTTTTCAATGGGTATACCTTATTTCCAGAAGTTGGGTTTTTCTAGCAAATACTGATACTTGCATAATTGTAAAACTATCTATTCATCACATGCCCCATTTATTTCCCCTGAGCCACATCCCAGGAAAGATGGTGATAAGACTCTTTCTGAGTCAAAATTTAGCCTTGCTTAGAAGCTAATTTTTTTGCAGGCTGTAAGTTAGGAATAGAAAGACAGATCTGGTACCAGTTTGCTATGGTGTGGGCATAGTTCATCCCCCATGGAGGAAGCTTTGTTCCTTGCATGACAGGGTTGAGGTAGACGGATCTTTAAGAGGTGGGGCCTGATAGAGGGTAATTAGGTCATGGGAAGCACAAGTCCACAGAGGGTATTAATTTTTGTAAGATTGGATTGTTATAAAAGAGTAAGTCTAGTCCTTCCCTAGCTCTCTTGATCCCTGATCATCTTTTAATGTCTCTCTCTTGTGCATACTCTTACCAGGAAACCATTATCCATATTGTGATTTAGCCAGAATACCTTCATTATAACAAAGATGTGGGTCTGGGTAATAGGACACTCAATGATACCCAGCCATTAGATTGAGGTTACTCCAGAAGAGTGTGGTGACGGTCAGAAAGCTTAAGGCTAATCCAAAAGTAACTCATGGCGGAAGAAAGTCAGGGCATGCACTCCTTGCAGCTAAATGGTGTGGTTTTAAGGGAGAGCCATCTGTTTGCCTCCAGGGCTGTATGTATCACTCTTCTATCTCAATTTGTTTATCTCTATTTCTCCATTTCTTTCTCTGACAAGACAAACAGGCTAAATCATTCTTTAAAGTTCCTTCCAGGTTCTTCTACAATAATTCCTCTCTAGCTGCATCAAGTGTATCAGAAATTTAAAAGTCAAGAGGGAAATAATTGATTCTCAGGCCTCTGACTTTCCTTCACAGCATGAATGAAAACTCCTTTCAGAGAACCCATATGTAGCCTGAGATGTACAAGAAGAGGAAAGGGGGATTATTATGAGAGAACACTGTGCTCAAGAATCCTGGACACAGACTTCTCCTGAGAAACAATGAAATCTATAGTGACCAGCAGGAACCTTCCTCTTTAAGCATCATTCCTGCTCTCCACAGCCCATCCAATTCACTACCCATGGCATGAGCACTCTTATGGGTACTACCAGTAATACAAAACCGCTTAGGTCTGATTCTTTCCCAAACTAAGCTCACAACATTTCCTAGGAGTGAAGAACCAGCAAGATAAACATGCAAGGTCCCAGGTGAAAAGTCATTCTGATCCTCCTTTCCATCTGCAGGAGAAGGAAATGAAGTAGATATCTGGAAGATGATATTTAAAGTCAGACACACTTGGATTCAAATTTGGACAAGTTGGTCTCACTGAATTTCCCCATCTTTAAAATGACACGGTAATAGTGCCTTTCTCAAAGGATTAGTACAATAATGTATGTAAAAATTCTTTATTTTCACTCCATAAGTATGGCTTGAATGCTTCTTTGTGCTATCCATTTTAAAAATAACAAAGAATACAATTTTAAATTCAAATATGGCCTCCCCTCTCATGGATTTTTGCAGTGTGGGTCAACACTAATTAGATATTACACAAATAAATTTATATTAGCTTAAATAAGTGATAAATGTTATAGGTGACTTGCTTCCTCCAAGGAATAGGCAAAGAAACCATGTTAGAATCAGAAGAGATTTATTGAAGATTAATGTCTGAGAAAAGTTAAGGGTAAAGGAAGCTACAGTAGGCAAGAAAAACCTCACTCTACAATATGCTTGTCAAATGCTTGGCCAGTTTATTGGGGACTTGGGAACAAATACTGCCAATCAGAGGAACTCCACATTGGACAGATGTGATTAGTGCAGGACCCTCCGTGATGCCCAGCCATTAGGTTGGAGTTGCTGCAGAAGTATGTGGTGATGGCCAGAAAGCCTAGGGTCGAGCCTAAAGGTATAGCTGCAGGCAGTCAGTTCACGTGTTCCTTGCAGTTGAATGGCAAAGTTTTAAAGGAGAGCCATCAATCTACCTGCATGGTTGTCACAAAGGAAAACCATAAGAGAAGGGCCTAACCCAGGCTTCACTGACTACTTGGTTGGACAGAGGTGTGGGAAACAAGTTCTGCAATGTTAACCAGGCCAAGTGATGTGGACAGGGTAAGAAAGAGTAGCACCAAGCCAGGAGAGAGCAAGGAGCTGCTTTCCAGAGTGAACGATTTAGTAGCGAGAAGTAGAGGAAGGAGATGTAGGTAAGACAGTGGGACTCAGAACGGAGAATCTGTAAGACAGTTTAAAGAAGTTTCCCATGATCCTTCTCCATCTCCTTGAGAAACTTTAGTGGAGACCTAAATAGGTCTCTAGAATGTTCTGCTTTGGATTTTCCTTAGTCTCCAGTAGTGCAGCTACTCCTGGGAGTAAGAGCTACGTGGCCTAGCTCATACAGGGTTACCTGGAAATAAAGTCTCCCAGGTTTTTGGAGAGGTGTGTACTACAGGAATTAACTTGAGACAAAGAGATAACTGTTTCTTTGGACTTACAGACTAAGATTAGAGAACAAGAATGGGAAGAAAAACTTTTTCTCTCTGTTATAGCGAGTAGATATTTTCTGAGGGCTGACATATGAAGGATGCTTCCATATCATTTGCTGAAAATCAAAGCAGGGACTTGAACCAGAAACTTTAGAATCTTGAAATTTATTAAAGTATGAAAACTGATCTTTGGGAGTCTAAAAACTAAAATATGCATTACAAGGGAAGGCAGAGCCTGAATATGGGCTAAATCTCTATTTTTCTTCCTCTTCCTAAGTCTTTTCATTGACTTCTCTATCAACCCAGGAATGAGGCTTTATCTCCATATCCTCAAGTTGCTGGTAGTAGAGAGACTAAGCAAGGTTTTGTTCAAAGAAGAGTATGATAACAAAATAGTGTAACTAGTGCCTGTTCTGAAAGAGACTGGCTTTCCTGGGAAGCTGATACTTACTGCTTCTAAGTTTCACTTTCTTTTTATTTTATCCTTACCTTTATTAGCTTGTGTACCCATCAGGGGTTTTTTTCTGATCAGCCTTACCAAATGCTTAACAGAATATTTACATGTAATATTTTTTGTAGGATATTCTCTACAATCTTAAGATGACTTTTATTTAAAATTTCAGATTTCATTTCCCGTTTCCTGACAGAGTGACTTGTTCCTCCATACAGGAGTTCCAGCAAAGGGTAATCATGTCTAGCTAGAATGAGCCTAAAATATGTGCACAGGTGATATAAAGGATCTTCTATCTTTTGGGTCCATGTTTACTTAATGAATAAATGATAGCCTTCAAGCCAATAAAGTAATCTTGATTGAATATTTGGCCTATGAATAAAAATATTCAATAATTTACTTTTCTTAGCTTAATTATATTGGCAGCTGGGTTTTAGTGGTAAATAAAATTCCTCCCCAGGTTATAATTCAGCAATATTAGCTTGTGGTTACAGTTTGGTCAAATATCTCCTCTTTGGATTCTAGTAGTTATCTTTAACTCCAGCCTATAAAACAAGCAATCTTCTTGGTCCAAGGTTCCCAATAATAAGGCATTCACAGGACTACTGACTAATGTGTTTTAGATTTCATGTGCTCCCATCTTCATAGAGCCTGGCTGAGACAGAAATAGGAAGGAGAGCAACATGTCTAGCCCTGAAGAGACTGAGTTGGAGAACATAGAGGGCAAGATAAAGGACTCTTGGCACGTGTCTCAGGTTCAGCTCTCAGAGACTCATCTTTACTCTCCATGAGTCAGGAACTGGTACAAAAGTATTTCAAGTGTAGTCTATTCTAATAGGAGTAGGTGTAAGACTTGGGACTCTCAGTAAGGTTCTCTGTCTTTGGGGACTCTTGAGAAGATCTAATCAAGATATTAAGTCATTTTTCCCCTAGGGAGTCTCATTCAACCTTTCCCTTTGTTGTACAAAGCAATTCTACATTTTCCCACTCATTCAGTTCCTGGGGATTTTATCCTTTATCTATGACAACTTAACCAACAAAGGGCATTTTAGCTGCCAGAACCTCCTTGGATCATAAGCAATAACAAGACAATACCTTCCCTCGCATGATAAGTACAGAGTAAAAATACCTCAAAATGAGTTAAAGAAGTAGAACTATGGGTAATTTTTTCTTCTATTTTCGGCCTTCCCATATTTTATTTGATTATAACACACACGAATGAGTGTAAACATTTCCTAAGCACTGACTCTGAGTCAGGTACTCTGCTAAGCACATTACATATCTTAGCTCTCCTAATCATCTTTAAAAACCTGTAACTCTAGAAAACTAAAGAAACTAATATATGAGTGGGTAGCCTGTGTATACATCCAGGTCTATTTGACATTAACATCAGGAGTGTTAGAACTACATTTTTTTTTTTAAGGCAACACAGTACTTTACATTAAGTCAACTGGACATCAACAGTATCTAACACCATATCTCTTACTCTGCTATAGTTGAGCATAGTTTCAATTACAATAATATCAAACATAACACAATAGTATAAAGCCATGCATATACTGAAAGAATTCCAGGGCTTTTTGAACCAAATAACAGAAAATGATCAATGGATATTATAATATCTCATTTTTGATAAAAAAGAAAAAAATTTGTTTGAACTATCACACATATTCAAATTCCAATAAGACACAATGTGGTAGATAGAACCAACGGTAATAGAACAAAAAAAGTACATTTATTTTTATAATGGAAAAAAGTACACATTTTAAAAAATTGTAAGATTTTGAACCTACAAGCTTTAAACACTGACTTAACTTAGGAACCGAACTGACATAAAAGTGAGAGGTCACATCATATGTAGTATAGTATGATGATTAAAAACATTCATTGTGGATCAGAACTCATGTCTTGCTAATTCTGTGACTTCAAGCAAGTTGACATAACTTCTCCAAGTCATATTTTTCTTTATCTATAAAAATAGAGATAATAATAGCACCTACCATTGAGGCAATTGAAGATTACATGAAGTACAGTGTATAAAATACTTCAATAGGGCCTGGAAAATAGTAAGTATTATGAATGTCTTTATTATTATTGTTGTTGTTGTTTTATTCCAAGATATTTGAGGCTTGTCTTTTCCTGTAGTAGTATAAAATATATTTAATATTCTTTCTCATTTCTTGACACAATACTCCTAAAACCCTTATCACCAGAACAATAATTACCTTTTTGTATGCTAAGAGATAACAGAAGATCAGGGAAGGTCTTAGACAGCCATGGATGGAGGATGGTTGCCAGGGAAAATAACTGTGTGATCAGAGAGTTGAAACTTTCAGTTTTACCTCCTAGACCTCTGGGGAAAGAAGACAGACTAATGGTTGAGTTGATCACCAGTGTCCAGTGATTTAATCAGTGGTGAGTAAATAATGAAACCCCCATAAAAAAAATCAAAAGCACTGAGCTCAAAGGACTTCTAAATGAAAGTGCCTGGAGCTGGTTACCTGGAGAGGGCATGAAAGCTCCCATACCCTTCTCTCTACCTTGCTGTTGTAGTTTAGATCTAAAATGTCCCCCCAAACTCTCACATGTGTGGCTGTTGGTTGGATCATAGGGGAGTTACACTGAGTTTAGTAGTTAAGTGTGCTGTAAGGGAGTGGGGCCTGGTCGGAGGTAGGTCACTGCGGACAGGACCAGGAAGGGTGTATTCTCATTGCTAGTCTCCTCCCTCTTCCTCTCTGTTTTTTTACCACAACGATTTGAGCACCTTTTCCTCCACCATGTCCCTATGCCATCTGGTTTCTGTCACTGAACCAGCTAACCATGGACCAAATAAACCTCTCCTCCTTTAAATTGTAGGTGTTGAGTACTGTGTCTCAGTGAAGAGGAATTTGACTATTGTAAGACTTTTACCTTATGAAAGAGTCTTGCCTTCATCTGGGTATTATCTATATCTTTTGTAAAATCCTTTATAATAAATGAATAAATGTGTTTCCTTGTTTTCTGTAACCTGCTCTAGTAAATTAATTTAAACCATGGAAACTCCAAGTTGCAGCCAGTGGATGAGTAGCACTGGTTACAAGGTGTAATTGGCAACTGGCATCTGAAGTGAGGGTACTCTTAAGGGACTGAGCTCTCAAACTGTGAGATCTGACTCTACTCCAGGTACATAGTGTCCACTACAGAATTGAAAAGCACTTTGAATTTTCTAGTCTCTTACGTGGTCTGTAAAGAAATTTGGGTTATAAGTCTCCTAAGCTGCTAGATCAAGGACTGTCTTCTTTTCCTAGCAGGAGAGATTTAAGGCAAAGGGGATCAAGAATCTGACTTTCAACATTCAGGGCTAAAGAAATGCACCTTGAAGGAAGATGTCTCTGGTGTCATTGTTAATAGTGTAGGAAAGTCGCTGAGCAGAAACTTTCATCTTTTTCTCATATTATTACACTTTTGTTCATTATTTTTAAAAGCATAAAAAAAAGTGTGCAAGGGGACTGGGGATACAGTGCAGTGGCTTAAGCGTTTGCCTGGTAAGCACAAAGTCATGAGTACAATTCCTGGTACCTCACCCCCACAAAAAAGCATGCAGGAAACGAAATTGAAAGAAAAAAATGTACAAAATATGGGATAATTAAAAAAATATTCCTGCAGCAGAAACAATAATTGTCAATAAAAGCAAAGTGAGTCTTTCTATTATTAGGCAAATGGATGAATACAAGAGCTTGAAGTTCATTGTGAAGAGAATTCCTAAGTAAGGGGCTGGGTTATTGTATCCAATATGCCAAGGTGGCCATTCCTCCTTGGAAATCTTCTGGCCTGGTTATTCAAATAGTGTTTTGGTGGCATCAACTGGAAGCACAAGAATACTATGAAATGTCAGGTAAAATAAGGGCAGTGAATACAATCAGGAGAAAACAGAGACAATTATGGTTCATTTGGTCCAGGGAGAATAAACCAAACAGGTAAGATTTCTTCTCTTTCCACCTCACTGCTGCCCAGTTATTAAGTCTCCCTCCAAGGCAGTCACAGCTGTAGTAGTTCTAGATGCTGAGGTCTGGGGCCTCTCTCCCTCTCTGCTTTTCTGTCTGTCTGTCTGTCTCTCTCTCTCTCTCCACTTTAGCTTTTTAAAAGCTCTTACTTAACTGAATTCTGTCTTCTGCTCTTTGCTTTAGCTCTACACCTTGATAGGGCAGAATAAATTTGTTTTGTCTGTCACATAAGAACTTTTAAAATATTCACAGATAATCAGATAGTGATCTGGTAGTCCTTTGGTTGACTCTTTTCCCCCCACTCCAACGTAAATGAGACCATTTCTACCAACTCTTCCTGATTTCCTAACCTTCATCCTCCTATTTATTAACCTCACTCTAGTTGGTCAAATCCCCCAAGAATTGTGGTAACTCCCACAGAACCCAGTACTCAAGTGTGGTTAAACCACAGTCCATTCAGCCACAGAGGGGCTCTCTGCAATATTCACCTGACTTCCCTTCATGCAGTCAATGATCTGATGTGATTTTCTCAACAGACACATCACAATGTTGGCACATGTTCAACTTGTGGATAATTAAAGTCCCCAGACCTTTCATATAAACAGACTCTGTCCATGTAATCACCTCCATCCTAAACTTATACAACTAATTTTCTTTTTAC
>PVJX010019550.1:0-34721 GCA_004027295.1 Dolichotis patagonum | reverse complement strand
TTATTTCCTGATTCTTTGTTATTTTTAAAAGATCTTGTTTTTCTTGCTCACTGGCTTCAATCTTATCTTCAAGGTCAGAAATTCTATCTTCACTTTCTTTGAGGTGGTTTTTACAGCTTTCCGTAGAATTTTTGATTTCCTGTATATCTCTTTGAATCTGCTTTATGCATTCTGTTTGTTTCTTATATTGTTCTTTGAGGGATTCTATCTGTTTGATTTGTTCCTCTAATTTTTTATCTGTGTTTTCACTAGATGCATTCACTATTTCTGTCACTATTTTTATCAGTTCTTCTTTTACCTAGGCTAGTATTTCTGGTTTGAATTTCTCCATAGCTTTCCCTATTTGCATATTTATTTCATTTTATATCATTTTAGACATTTCAGGTGTATGGTTTCTTTTTTCTTCTAACTACATGGCTTCTAAGCTTTCTTGGGGAGGGCTAGGGCTTTGAGCCTGCCTTTTTTTCTTTCCGTTTGTCATTTTTCTATATTTCCTTGCTTTGAGCGGTGTTCCAAAGCTTTCTCTGCATGTGTGGTGAATTACCTCTTGCACCTGCCATTTCTGGAGGGGCAGTGGCTTCCCCACAGGCTCTTGGCTTCCTCACCGGGTCCTAACTCCCCTCTGTGGGCTCCTGGCTCCCTAAGTTGTAAGGTGAATGCTGGGTGTGGCCACCCCAGAGACTGTGGAATCTCAGGCAGGCCAGGCCACCGTGCTTTGTCCCAGGCAGGTCTCCAGGATGTTCCCTGCGAGTGAAGGGTGGGCCTACAGGTCCCAAAGAGTCAGGCCAAAATGCTGGTTTCTGCAAAGTCCTGGTCCCAAACAGACCTGGCCAAGATGCCAGTCTCGACAATTTTCCCAATCCAAATAGCCCGGGCCACTCTGCGTGTCCCAGAGGTTCGGGTCCCAGAGACAGGTCATGATGCTGGTCTCTGCGAGATTTCCTGGGGGTGAAGGGTGGGGCTACGGGCCCCAACAGACCTGGCCCAGATGCTGGTCTCTGGGCAGTTCCCTGCGGATGAAGGGTGGGCCTACCAGTCCCAAACAGTTGAGATGCCGGTCTGCGCATACTTTCAATTCAAACAGACCAGGCCACTCTGTGGGTCCGGGAGGTTCCCAGTCCCAAAGAGTCAGGCTGCAAAGCTGGTCTCTGGGAGATTTCCTGCGGGTGAAGGGTGGGGCTACGGGCCCAAACAGACCTGGCCCAGATGCTGGTCTCTGGGCAGTTCCCTGCGGATGAAGGGTGGGCCTACCAGTCCCAAACAGTTGGGCTGAGATGCCGGTCTGTGCAGACTTTCAATCCAAACAGCCCGGGCCACTCTATGGGTCCGAGAGGTTCGGGTCTCAAAGAGACAGGCCACGATGCTGGTCTCTGCGAGATTTCCTGGGGGTGAAGGCTACATAATATGTCTTAATTCTTTATTATTCCCTTCTCCTCCCATCCCTTGATTCCTCTTCAAAGTCTTGTTCTCATTCTCATGTGCAAAAACTCTATTTACTCAATTCACTGTTTTTCTTAAATTCATTTTTTCTTTTTTCCCTCCCTGTCATTCTACTTGTTCCCCTTCCCATTTGATAAAGATCTCCCTATTCCTTACTACCTTTTATTGTATACTTTGGGTTTTTCTTTAGAGAAACCATTCTATATTCAAACTTGTGAGTCTGATGTATTTCACTTAACATTATGATATAGAAGTGAATCCATTTATCTATAAATGTCTCAAGTTTATCCTTATTTATGAAGGCAGAGTACTACCCATCACCCCACATTTTTTATCCATTAATCTATTGATGAGCATACAGACTGTATCTAAGATTTAGTTCTTTTCTTTTTTTTTTGAACAGAGTATCAAATTTAGGACCTTGTATTTGCCAGGTGAGTAGGATTTAGCTTTTGTGAGTTGTGCTGCTGTAAATATAGGTATGCGTGTTTCACTGTAATATGATGGCTTTATACCTATAAGGGAAATGGCTGGGTTGAATGTCATTACTATTTTTAGTTTTTGGAGGAATCTTCATACTTATCTCCATAGTGGTTGTATTATTTATATTCCTACCAAAAATGTAGAAGGCTATCATCAAGAAGTCAAATATCAAGTGCTGAAAACTCTGTAGGGAAAAAGGAGTCCTATTTTTCTTTGGAAAACTTAACCTGTCTTGGAGCTCTGCTAGACATACAAGTAATTCATAGGACTGTTTTCCCTCTAGCTGTGTTCAAGACAGTGCCTTTTCATAAGAGAGCCTTTTTATAAGATTGTCGTGTTAATACTTAGATATTAATTATCAATTGGTCACAACCAGCCTTTAAAAAAATTCCCCAAATGTCAATTTTGCCTAATACCATCTACTTTATTCTCCTGCCTTTAGAGTAACTATTTCCCTAATTTTTCTCCATACTTGATGATGGCTTATAAGTCATCATACCTATAAGCTCATTTCCTTTCATTGAAATACCAGCCAAGTTCACCTCAGTATTAGTTTTAACAATGTCATTGTTACCTTTTTCCTGGGTTTATGTGTGTTCTACCTATCATCATTGCTGGAATCTTCATTGCCAACTGAACAGTTCTACTGTCTGTTCTCTCTGGCCACACCTAGACACAACTCTCAAAGGTGGGGTTCTCCAAGAAATAGAATGGAACTTGACATGTGTCGTAACCTCCTTAAGGAGTGTTCTTTTTATCAATACCTATAAGAATGAAGAGAGAAAAGCAGAACTTAACAGAAGGGGAAGATGTTTTTATAATGCAGTGTTACCAAAAGCCTCATACAATTGAACAGGCAACTCTAAAGCTAGAATGGCGTGATAGTTATCCAGTCTTGAAGGAAAGGAGGAAGCTCCCCCCCCCACCATATTGATCTGTGAGAATGACTTTGAGCAAACTAATTCACCTGAGGCAATTCTTGAAACAGCCTGGTATACTGGAGCTGCCTATCAGCAGTATTCCAACAGCTGGGGGGATAAATCCTTCCACGTGGAAGGGAAATGTAAGCAGTATATCACAGCATTCACTACATAGAGCCAAAAGGATTTTCTGACTGATGACATGGGGTGTGCGAGGCAAATTGAGGCCTAAAGAATGACTCCAAGAATTTTGATCTGAGAAAGTAGAAAGATGGAATTGTTCTTAATGAAATGGCAAAGACTGCAAATGAGGATTTTTTTGAGGGGAGGGGTGTATTTCAGGATTTTTGTTTGAATCACGTCAATGAAACACCTAAGTAGATATGTCATGTTGACAGTTGGATATATAAGTCTGTCAAAGACTGAAGGTGATTTTATTAATAACTGTCAGTATTTTTGACTACACTTTGCAAGTTGTTGGTTTGTTACTTTATTTTTATTTCCAGGTGACCTTTGAAAATATTTTCAGTCAGCTTATCACAAAGAGCTGCTTGTTCTATTTACTGAACTCTTGGAAAACTAAGAATAACTTTTTTTGGGGGGTGCAAACTTGAATGGCAGCTTAAATATATGTCAAATCCTGTAGAATGATGAACTGTCCTTATGTACTATTATGTTTTCAATGTATACATATTTATGAATATTCCTACCTGTTTATATTTAAATAATCTATATTATTTCTCATAGAATCAAATAGTATTTATTGCCTCCTTTTTGAACATAATCAACAGTAAAAATCTACCTATGTTTAGAGTTTGAGGACATTTGAAGAGTTGATTGGACTTAACTATTTCTCAATCAATATTATTTATTTTCTTAAGATGGAACATACATAGATATTTTTGAGACCTAATAGTACTCTTGCTTAGTATTTTACACAAAAATATTTTGAATGCTGAATATCTAAATTACTGTTAATGTATTATTATGGTTTGTGTCCGGATGTCCCCTCAAAGCCTCATGAAGTCATGGGAGTAGGCTTGTAGAGTTTGTGATAGATTCATGGTCCATTGTAGGATTATGAATATGAGCACTACACCCACCATAAATGACAGAAAGGAAACTTTCTGTGTTCCTCCACTTTTGCTCTTGTTGCTTTTGCTGTTTCCTGCTGCTATGAACTGTTGCACTCTGCCATGAGCCACCCTGCCTTGGACCTAGCGGATTATAGACTGAAACCTCCACAAACTGTGAGCTAAATAATACTTTCCTTCCTTATTTTTGGATGTAGGATATTTTGTCTCAACAATGAGAGAAAAATAACCAAGATACATACTTTGTTTTAATTTCTGTTACTATAGGAGGTCATATATAATGTTTTTCTTTTATTTTTCATTTTAGACACTAATTTTATTAGCTTATTTATAACAAGTGAAGTTTTCAGTCAAGTGTCATCATTACTTTTATATATTGATTTATATGTTAAAGTTTGTTGCATGAATGACATGTAATAAAAATGAAGTCCAAAATAATGTATAAAATATTATATAAAAGAGACATAAGAAATTGGTAATCATAATGAATTCATGGGCAGAAATAGTAACCTACTTTTATATATAATTTTATATTTCTAATAATAGATTATTGAAAATATATTTGGCTTTAGTTTCATACAAATTCTTTATTTTGATTATAACACTAGCAAGGTAATAAAGATTCTTACATCTTAGATGTGCTTTTATGGATATTTTATGGAGAAGTAGAATATGAGAAGCAAAATAAACTATGCATTGAGTTACATATTTCAAACAAGATTCTGATGCTAAAAATCATGGTAAATTGTTTTGCCCTCATAAACATCAGATTTGTCACATTGTCAAAATTAAAATAACTTCCTAATCTTCATTTCAAGTAATTTTATCAAATTATAATGCTTTGGTTAGAACCATTTCATTGAACAGTATCATTTACTGAATGAATATAATTGCTATTTTAAGGACACTCCAAACAATAGCAGAATACACATTTTTTCAAGTCCATAGGGAACACAAACCAAAACAAACCATATCTTGGACCATAAAAATAAATTAAAAATCTAGAGAACTTAAATCATAGAAAGTAGGGTCTTTGACCATTGTGAGATATTAATCTAACAGTCAGTAACAGAAAGATTACAAGAAAAACCCAAATATTTACAAATTTAGTTAATGTTTCTCAATATTGTATAGAATTTAAAAAGGCTTAGAGAACTTAAAGAAAATATATTAAACTGAAGTAAAAGTCAAATTTATCTAAATTTGTGAAACACATCTAAAATAGTGCTGAAATGAAATTTATAACACTAAGTGCAAAAGAAGAAACATTTTAAATCAATAATTCAAGCCCCTACCTCAAAAAACTAGAAAAGAACAAAAATTTGAAGTCAACAGAAAGGAGATAACAAAGGAAAGAGCAAAAATCAAATAAATTGAAAAACTAAAACAATAGAGAAAAGGAAACTAATCACTGGTTCTGTAAATAAGAGGAATAATGTTTCTAAATCTATAGCAAGATAAACAGCCATAAAAAGGGGAGCATGAAATTTACTAATATTGAAGGCTGAAGCAATAGACATCATTTATAGGTACATAAGGGGATATTATGAATAATGAACAAAATCTGAGTAAGATGTGTACGTGAGAAACTACAACACTGCTGAAGGAAATAAAATGAAACAAACAGGGAGACATACCATATTCATAGATTAGAAAATTGACCATACATATTAAAATTTTTGTTTCCCTCCCAAATTAAGCAATGGGTTTGTTGTCAATTCATGAAAATTTCAAGCTTTTATGTAGAGAAGACATATGGATATTGCACACACATTAATCCATTTTCAAGTTCATCTTCTAGACTTTTCAAAATAAACAGGAATCATTGTAAGTTTCCTGCTTGATAACACCTCCAATATACATCATATATTTTAATTTTTGTGGGGTTACTTGAAACTACCTTTATTTAAAAAGTTAATGCTTAGAATTTGTTGAAAAATGAAATGTAAGGATCTCAAGGCATATAGGCTTATGCTTTATAACAGAGAAATTCAGCTCATGTTCTATTTATAGTGAAGGTGGTGAGAAAGTCTCATGTTTGGGAATGATTACTTGATTCCTCCTTATTTTTCCCATTCTCTTGTTCTTCCTTCAACCTCCTTCCCCTTCCAAGTGTAAAAAAAACCCTTTCTGTCCAATTTATTCATCTTTTTTTTCTGCCCTACTTTCCTTTCCCCTCCCTGCTCCCCACTTCCCCTTCTCAATTGAGCAATCTCTTTCTATTTCATAATATCTGGTACACATTCTGCTCCTTCTTTACATTTTCACTTTCTTGTATCAGAGAAACAATGCAATATTTTCACATTTGTCTGATTTAATTAAGTTGAGTATGCTCTCAAGGTCCATCCATTTAGCTATAAATATCTCAAGGTTATCCTTCTTTATTACTGAGTAGTACTCCATTGTATACTAAAAAAACTTCTTTATCCATTCATCAGTTAATGGACATTTTGGCAGTTTCCAAGAGTAACTGTTGCAAGATCTGCCACTATAAATATAAATGTGCATATATTGCTGTGGTATGATGTTTTTAAATCTTTCAGGAAAATACCAAGAAAGGGAATAGCTGGGTCAAATGGAGCCTCTAGTTTTAGTTTGTTGAGGAATTTTCACACACATTGATTTCTAAATTAGTTATACCATGCTCAACTCCCACCAACAGTGGGGAAGAGTAGTTTTTCTCCACATCCCCAACATCATTTGATATTGTTGGATTTCTTCATAATTGTCATGTTTTCTGGAGTGATGTGGAATTTGAGTGTTGTTTAAATTTGCATCTGTTAAATGACCAGTGATGTTGGACATTTTTCATATTTATTTGCCATTTCTACTTCTTGGTGTGAGAAGTATCTAATCATCTCAGAAACCCATTTTTGAATTGGGTCTTTAAATTTGAGTGGTCTGATTTTTTCTGAGTTCTTTATACTAGTCATTAGCCTTTTCTCTGAGGAATAGCTGACAAATTTTTTCACACTATATGAACTGTCTCTTCACTATGTTGATGATTTTTTTCACTGTGCAAAAGCTTTTTAACAAGATCTCAGCTTTTGATTAATTGTAATATTTCCCTTGTGATCAGAGTTTTGTTTATGTCTTTAAGAGTTCTACCTATTCTCTTCTGCAGCAGATTTAGTATTTTTGTTATAATACTTAGGTCTTTGATCCATTTTGACTGAAGTTTATTCCCTGGCATGAGACATGAGTCTTGTTTTAGTCCTAAGCATGTGGAAAGCCAGTTTTCCCAGCATCATTTATTAGAGAGGCTATCTGTCTTCCAGTGAATGTGTTTGACCCTTTTGTCAAAGATAAGGTGACTGAGGGTGTTTGGAGTTGATTTTACATCTTCTAATCTTTTACATTGTTCCTCAGGTTTGTTAGAAGCATTAGAAATTTCTTTTTTTCTTTTCCTGGCTTCTGTATTTTCACCACAATTATATTGGTTTTGCTTTAACTGTTCTCTATTAATTGTTTACTTCGGAAAATACATTCTAGGGTATAGTCAAATCCATCATTCCTATTTTATATCTACTGGTAGGTAGGTTCAAACTCCTCTCTAAGGTTGCACTCAGCTCAACAGCTTGGCAGCTTTATTCATGAGTTACAAATATGTACTGCCTATGTTGGGTATGAGAACAAGCATTCTAGTTATTGGTTTAGTTGTAGATAAAATTATTTAGCAATATTTTAAAGACAGACCATGGTCATTATATTGTTATATTGTACAATAGAAATTAAAAGAAATTAAATACATTTTGTGAAGTAAACCATATTGTGACTTATTAGAGGGCTCACTTGCTGGTATTTGTAATTCTAATGAAATAATAATAAAAACATGAAGCATAAATATGAAACATTAACTATTGCTAGAGGCATCTTTTGCAAATATATGGTCAAATCTCTAAATCTTAACATACTATTTTTATCACTCATATCTCCTACAGAAAGATTTTGTTTCCTAATTGAATGTAAGTAGCCTTCCAGAAGAAAAAAATCTGTAAGGCTTTTCAGTGGTTTTGTAAAGAATAGTAATGCACATTTGTATACTTTGTCAAAACATTTGAAAAAGACACTCATACATATTCATTTAGAAAATTTTTGGAATTCTTGGAACTTCATATTGTGACATTTAAAATAAGTGGCTTTCATTATATAAAACTATTTTTATCATTATCATAACACATTGTTGTTACTGCCCATATTAGTCGCTTTCCCATCACTGGGACAAAATATCTGACATCCACAATTTAAAGGAGAGCTTCATTTTGGCTCATAATTTCAGTAGATTTCAGTCCATGGTCATCCGGATAAAAGGCAGAAAGGGCATGGGAAAATATGGCAAAAGAAATCTCTTCACCATGTGGCGGCCAGGATGCAGAGAGGGGAAAAGCCAAGGATAAGAATATATGCTTCCAAATCATGCCCCCAATGAACTTCTCTTTTCAACAAGACTCTGCTTCCAAATGTGAGATGCACTGGGGACATTTTAGATCTCAACCATAACATTCTGTTCCTGGCCCCTCAAAATACTCAAGTCCATCTCATTATCCAAAATACATTTAGTGTAAAAGTCACCAAAGTCCTAACAGTTTCAATACTGGTGAAAAGTCCAAGTCCAAAATCTCCTTTGAGACTGAAGGCAAACTCTTAGCTGTGAGCTCATACAAAAATCAAAAAGAAAGTGAAACACCTCTGATATGCAATGGAGCAGGGTAAATAATCCTGTTGCTAAATGAATAAATAGGGAACTAGAATTAAACGGACCAAAGCAAGACTAAAAACCAGAAAGGAAAACATTAGCTGTTTTCCAGTTCCTGGGGCATGTATGAAGAGCTCCTGATGAGACATGAGCTCCAAAGAGTTTTAGCAGACCCTACCCTACGACCTTGCTGATTGAAACCGAAATGTCTACTCTCTTGAGATGGATACATCTCACTGTCTGTAGCTCTTTCTCAGCAGCTAATCCATGTTCCTGGTATCTCCCACATCCTGCTGTCTCTATTGATTTTCCAGCTTCACTCTCAGGGCACCATGCACAACACTTTGAAGGGCTCCTAACAGCAACTGCAATCTTGTCACACATTTTTATCTGGCCTCCCATGACTTTTTTTTGAAATTTGGATGGAAGCCACCATGATCACATAACACTTGCATTCTGTATCCCTGAAAAACAGCACCATGTGGATGGTGCCAAGGTCTGCTTCTAGCTCAGTCAAGTAACTGGGCTCGCTTTGCCTCTGAAGGCCTGTATGGCTGAATTCAGGAATATACTTTCCTAGATAGACTTTCATGAACAAACATTCCAGGGTCCATCTTCTCAAAAAAAATCTTTATAGTTTTGCAACCTTTACACTGCCATGGGTGTGTCTTGCTGATTTCTGAGATTGCCTTCAAATTATCTTGCTTCTTGTTCCTGTACAAAGTACTTGGCTTCTTTATAATGCTACTCTTTTGAACAACCATGCTTTCCTTTCCCCCCTCGCATTGCAGTGCTTCCTTTTTTGGTGAAACTGCAAACGCTTAAAATCATTCAGTTATTTTATTGCTCATCTACACTGCCATGGGTGTGTCTTGCTGATTCCTGAGATTGCCTTCAAATTATCTTGCTTCTTGTTCCTATACAAAGTACTTGGCTTCTTTATAATGCTACTCTTTTCAACAACCATGCTTTCCTTTCCCCCTGCATTGCAGGTGCTTCCTTTTATGATGAAACTGAAAGTATTTAAAATCATTTAGTTATTCTATTGCTCATCTTCTCACTATGAATATAGCTTTAAAAAAACCCAGAAGTACCCATACCACAGCATGAACATTAAGGCTTAAAAATTTTCTCTATCAGAATAACTATTACATCCTTTTTAATTTCAGCCTCAAAGTCTTAAAATATGAACAAAACCTAGTCAAATTCTTTGCTAAAATGAAATATGCACAGGTATTCATTTAGTTTTCAATACAGTCCTCATTCCCATCTGAAACCTCACCACCCCATCCTTTCCTGTCCATATGCCTATCAGCATTCTGGTCTTCTGAGTTCTGATCAGACTCTCCCTCCAGCTCAGTTTACAGCACTCTAAGATTTCTCTAGCCCACATCTCCAAAACTCTCCAAAATACTCCTGCAAATTGTTTCCAAATACTTTAAACCATAAGGTCAGGCACAGTCAGAGCAATGACATCATTTTTGATACCAATTTTTTTGTATTAGTCACTTTCCCCTCACTGGAACAAAATGTCCAGTTTGGCTCACAGTTTCGGTTGATTCATTCCGTGGTCTGCCGACCCAAAGGCAGACACAGCATGACAGAATGCCAAGGCAGAGGAAAGCGGTTCATCATGTGGCAGCCAGGAAAAAAGAAGAGAGAAAAACAAGGTAAAAGAATATACTCTTGTAGGCCATGCTTCCAACTAGGCCCCCGCTTCAAACGTGAGACATTTAGGGAACATTTTAGATCTCTAACATTACTTCTTCAAAAAGTTACCAAGGCAAACTTGATTGTTACATTGTAGATTTTAAAAATTAGTGATTGCTTTTGATGATTACCTATAAGTGATTGCTCTTAAGAATATTGCATTATTATTTTTATTATCAATACCAAGTAATATAAATATTTGAAAGAAATGCAGTTAATATCTTTCTAATAAATTGTAATACACAATTTTTAACATTTCTAAACAATATATAGGAAGATATAAACCAATATATATGTACATGATAAAAAATATATAAAATTATGAATTAAAACTTTAAGCTTTCGTCTCATGAACTTAATACCTTTCCTCAAATGCATGGTTAATATTTTCTGTATGTACCTATAATTCAGTACATTCTATAGAGGAATGTGAAATTTTCTTCAGTCTTTTTCTTTTTTTAAAAAAATTTACTCTGTTCCTTTGCATGAGTGCACATAGATTTTTAATTATTCCCATAATGTTGCATAAATAGTTTAAGTTTTTGTGTTAGCCACTTAACAATATGCCCTGAGCATCACTCAGGCACTCTGTTTGTTTATGTACTGACTATCCCCAGCATCACTCAGGCAAGGGTCATTTCAACCTTTCAATTCTTGTATTGAATATATTTGATAGACTTATTGTGTTTATATTTCTTGTTATATTATCTAAAAAGTAATGAAAAACATGCAACTTTTGTTCATCTTGTATGTAAATAGTTAGACTGGTAAGTGCTTAAAATAAATGCAAAACTAAGTAATATAATGCATAGTTCTTCCACAGTTTTCAAATAGGACTATGAGGGCATTGCATGAAAACAAAATGATGGGACAAGATTCTGGAGTCTAAATTACCTTGCATATTGCAAATCATCCTCCAAAATGTCTAACTTATTTAGACACTTACTGGTAAGTTTAAAATAGACTTTCCCCTATCTTTTATTTTATTTTATTTTTTATTTTAAAGAGGATAAAACAAAACAGAACAAAATGGAACAAAGCAGATCAAAGGAAAACAACGCAAGTGACCCAGGATTTCAAAGCAAGACAACAGGAGATCACCAGTGGCTACTATAATGTCTCTTGTTTTCTTCTAAATAGTTGTCTGTATCTTCACACACAGTGAATTCAAGCAAAACAAAATAGTGTAAAACTGATAAAAACAGAATATGAAAGAGCATTACAGGCCTTCAAAACCAGACAATAGGAAAATCAACAATGGCTACCATAATGTCTCTTGTTCTCTTCAAAATAGCTGCCCATACCTTCATATATATTGAGATTAAATAATACAAAACAAACTAAAACACTCTAAACAAAAAACAAAAGCATTGATTTCCCCTATCTCTACCAAATCAATTTTATTTAACTATTAAAATGTTGCTAATTAGATTTTTAAATCTATAATTTGCAATGCTTTAAATAGAAATTAAATATTATTTTGTATTTTTAGGCATTTGTATGTCTTTCATATAGCTATCTGATTATAATCTTCTCACTTTCTTATTTTGTAGCTTGTCTCTTACACACACAGGTAAAACACACACACGCACAACTTACATTTGAAGTTGAATTGCTTTGAGTATTGCAACAAATTTAAAGAACAGCATTGCTATTTGGGGCTCTTTAGTTTGTCTAAATGTTCATGGATTTATTCTAGTGCTTTTTAAAATAACCATGTTGCTTCCTTAGTTTGAAATACAGAAAACTATTTTTAAAAATCAGGATAGAATATTATTTTATTTATATTTCCTTGTAATAATATAATTATAAATATTTTCTGAGGCAGTTGAATTTCAAATGTTACATATGTACAGAACAATATAGAATTTAGTGAAATATGTATATATTTTAGTAAATTACCAATTTTTAGCACTAAAAATTTATTCTTTATTAATTTATACCATAAATATTTATTCTGTGCATAAAATGTGATACCCAGGCACTGCACACTCAGATACAGCATACATGATCCTTTTTTAAAATGCTGTATAACAATTTTAGGATATAAATATTTATTCTTTTCCTCATGATTTTTTTCTTAGATATTGATATTAATAATTTATATTGATCTGAATTTTACTATCAGTATTTTTCTCACATCAGAAAATAATATTAAGCATCTTCTTAATTACTGCCCTAAAAATTTAAAATTTTTGGGTTGCAATCATTTTCTATGAACAATGTCAGCCTTTTAATTTTAATTAGATAGTTTCTCAGTTTTTAAAAATCAAACCACATGCTATCACTGTGAATTGATATGTTTATTTTTTTATTTCTTGTGGGACTGATTCTGGTAATTTATTTTGTTTTTTTAAAAAATGTTTAATTCTAGTTTTTAAAAACTTTTACACAGTTATTCTAAGAATGCTTGATACATCTTTTGATTTCCTTTATAGTTCTTTCCTTATTTCTAATTTTGATATAGCACAATATTTTATCCTTTTTATGTATTAACCTAGTATCATTTGAAATGAATAAATAACAAGTTTTAGACTTTCTGCTAGTGTTGATCAAAGACTTTAATTTTTCTTTTGTTATTTTAATGGTTATATTTTGTTATTTTTTCTAAAGTACTTATCATTGAAAATGCAGCTGCTGTGAAAATATTATTTTTGTCTAGGACTACACAAGTTAAGGAGTATCAATATTTTTCACTGAGCATAGTTGTAGCATTATCCAGTAAAATGTAAATCATCAATCACAATTGCTTCTGTAGTCTTCATTATTGATTTTTATTTCTCTTAAGAGGTACAATAGTGTTTATTTGCATTTTAAAATATTTTGAGACAATTTTAAATATTATTTCCCTTAATTTTAAATATTATACCATCATGATAAAGATATGGATTGTTGTTTACATTCTGAAATTTATTGCAGTTTTCTATGTGATCTAATAATTTTTTTTTTTTTTTGGTGCAGGGATCAAACTCACAACCTTGCGCTTGCCAGGCAGGCACTTAAGCTACTGAGCTAAATCCCTGGTCCTAGACCTAATAATTTGCTTAATGTTAGTACTTATTTTATTGTCACTTTAAATTTTTGTTAGTATCAGGTTATGTAAACTAGCATATGTATAGCAGGTACCAAAAATACCCATGGCATATTCCCTCTTATGCCACAGTTTTCAGCACGCTCCTTTAAAATTTCAACTACTAGTGTCTCTGTTTCTTTGTAACAAAAGTCTTACTGAATTCTCAGAAGCCTGTTTCATTTCTATTCAGTGTGCAGGAAGTGTGAAATGACTAACACATGTCTAGTGACTCCAAACCAACGAGTTGATGGGATGGGAAGATTAGCTCATATTTTATATCATTTCTCAGAGTTTTTCTGTGTGATTAATTACATAGTTTTTCTGTGTAGCTTAATTTTTCACCTATTATTGAATGCTTTTATTTCCTATATAATTTCTTTCCTCGCTTATGTCTTCTTTAATAAACATTTAACTGGAAATCTTATGTTAAGATTTGCCTCTGGAAGGAATGAAGATAAAATAATGGCAATCAAATCCTACTAGATTTCTTCTGTAAATTATGTGGTTACTCTAAAAGATTTTGTGATTCATTCACTATTTCTTCATTTGGGGTTAAAGTCTGTTTCTCATCTTTTTTTCTTTCTTTATTTCCTGGAGTCTTTCATATTTTTGCTATTCAGAAACTAATTATTAATCACAAAGTTATATCATCAATGTAGATAGCAATCTTCATCACTATAAAATGCCCTCCTTTTTCTTATTTAAGAATTCTAGCCAGGCGTGGTGGTGCATGCCTGTAATACCAACACTTGGGTGGCTGAGGCAGGAGGATCATTGCAAGCTCGAGACCAGCCTGGGCTACAAAGTGAGCTTAAAACCAGCGTGAACTGCATAAGGAGAACCTCTCTCAACAGAGAAAAAAAATTTTACATTGCTTAACGTTAATATTGTGGTACATCTCAATTCATTCTTTTAAATCATTTTAGATGTCTTTGTTCAATACAACATGAATTTATAACTGTTATCTGCTTTTATCACTAATATATTAACATCCCTTTTCTACATGTTTACATATAAATATTTTGTCTTAATTCTTTCATTTAATTTTTGTTACGCTTTATAATCAATATATTGTTTTTCCTTCTTCTGTGGGAATCATGTGAGTGTAGATTTTTTCTCAGTGTTAAACTTTATAACCCTAGATGACACATGATGAATTTTAAAGGATAGAAAGAACTTCTCCACTCTAGGTTGACCACAGGTAAAAGTCCTTCCATGAACAGAGATTAATGTGTTCCTTTGCACAGGAAGTGAATGCTGTTCTAGAAAGAGAGTGTCAGTAGTTTCACTGAACGACACTCCTTTCTCTGTTAGTGTCCTGGAGTCTGGGGTTACTTAAGAGAAAACCACTCTATTGTACTTCTTATGGTTCAGGAATTTAAATCTTCATAATTTTAAATGCCTTAAGATATCAAATACTTTCTTTTCCTAACCCTTTCAAATCTTGCATTAAGTTAATTTGCATTCAGGTGCATCTCTTTCAACTCTAATATCACTGCTGAAACTTCTTTTTAATGATTCTTGCCTTCATTTTGAGATTGGGTGGGTATCTGAAGTGTTACTAATAATTGGCATGGTTTGTAGAGTTACTTGTCAATGATTTTCCAGATAATTGTAATAAAATTATATTAATGATAGCAAGTCTTATTACATAAAAATACCATCCCATATTATTTATTCATAACTCATTTAGCCCTCTTGAATTAAATGAGGATTATATTACATGCAACTATGAGTTTTATGTTAATGTTATGTAATTTTTCATCTGTAAAACTAAGTAACAGGAAATTGTACATCTTGCCTAAACTTTCAAGCCCTTTGAATAGTAGATTCAGAAACTGAATTCATACTACCTAGCTCCTCAGTGTATACCCTTACCCAGACAGGCATCATCTTTGAAGAATACTTACCTTGGAGATTAAAATAATGTAAGCACATTTCATCCTACTTCTCTCCTATTATTGTACCTAAAGCAGAGAAGACAGTTGCAAAATATAAAACAAGCAGAAGACTGAAAATAGAGAAAAAGCAGACCAATTTGCATACTTGGTATTCATGGAAAGACACATACTAGAGGCTCTTGGGAATTTTTTTCTAGGTTCTATGTATCCCAATATGTGTACAGGAAAAGTTGTAAACCAAGAAATAGTAACAAAAGCAGAAAAAAAATACATCCCAAAACAATGGAGAAAGCACTAGAATAAATCTTTTTTCTCTGACCAGAAAGCGTTGAGGGTAAGGTTTCTCAACTCGGGGTGATTTTGTCACCCAAAGAATATTGGAAAATTCCTAGAGATGTGTGCTTGTCACTTCTGCTGTAGAAGATTTTTACTGGTCTTTAGTGAGTAGAGACCAAGGATAATCCTCAGTATCCTAAAATAACTAGTGAAGTCCAAATTGATCAAGAATTATCCGACCCCAATTATTGACAGTATCAAGGTTCAGCAACTGTTATAACTGCTCCAAACAAGCAGAATATGGCTCCATGAACTAAATCTAGCCCATAAGCTGGTTTGTAAATAATACTCTATGGGAACTTTGCTTACATGTCACAATATAGATTGGAAGGGGAGTATCATGGACAATTTTAATATGAATTTTTATTCAAGATAATGAAAAGATTATCATTTCAGACAGAACCTTCCTGTAATATACGGAAGGCTAAAATTGGGCTGTCTCGCTTCATTTGTTTTCTTACACTGATTTCCCTGAGATCTGGTGGTATTGTTTTTCTGACTAGCAGAATTTGAAGAAAAGATAATTTGATATAGGCCTTGAATGTTCTCTTATGCTTCTCTGTTCGGCTGTTCATCCTTGCTTTTGCAGATATGTTATTAAAAGTATGCAATAGACCATCCCAATAAGTAAATATTTCCACACGAAATAGTCTGTCAGCAGCATAAACAAAATTACATATTAAAGTTTTTATTTTCTTTGAAACTACTATTTCCATCAGGCTTTTGCTACCATTTTTATAGAGGGTGCTTTAATAAAACTTAATACAATGTATGAATTGGTGACACATTGCAAATTCCTTAACAAAAGATATTTAAATTGTTTATAATTATATTTTCCTTGTGATACATATTAATCATGAAGAAGAATTAGTAATTTTACAGTGGAGCTACATAACCAATACCATTTTAACCAAATGGTCAAGATAATGTCATCAGCAATATAATTAATAGGTTATATCCACATCATTAACCCAGTGACATTAGCACTGAGACAAACTCAGCTTCATCTCTATGGTATTCATTGCAAAAAATGTGCAACCGGAATTCATCATGAGGAAACATCAAACTTGAACTGAGAGATATTGAGTGAAATGACCAGCCAGTACTCTTCAAAAGTGACAAATCCCTATATTGAAAAATGTAAATGAAATGTGGAATTCTGGATTGGATCTTGAAAATGAAGGGCACTAGTATGATAACTGGTGAAATCTGAGCTTTATAGATTCATCACTAGTATTCTCTCAATAATAATGCATGGTTCTGGCAATAATACTATGGTTATATATGACGATGAGATTTGGGTAAGTCGAATAATGATAAATAAAGGCAAAGGAACTCTGTGTACTATTTCAGCAACTTTTAAAGATATACATATATACATACACACATAAGAACATATATAAGGAGAGACAGATGGACAGACCGACCCACTGAAAGACAGAGAGTGACTAACAAAAAATAAATGTATACATACCTCAGGAAAAGAAAAATAGTATGCTTTTTCAACAGATGGTGTTAACTTCATATGGGGGACCCTAGAGAAAACCCACTACACTGCTGCCCCTTACAGAAGAAACTGAAAATGCACGTGCAGCAATCTCAGTGATCGAGGTTAACCCAGCAGCAGTTCCCCACACTAGTCAATGTCTGGAAGCTAATGACTACTTCTTATAATTGCAGAACACAAAGGTAACTTGTATTAATCTCATAATGTCTCAATAAATTTAGTATTAAAATATTTATACACAGTTTTGTTTTCCTAAAATGAGCATATTTTTTTTTGGTACTCATGTTCTCTTTATATATATATATATATATATATATATATATATATATATACAATATACATACACATATACATACACATACATATACATAGATATATACATATATCTATGTATATACATATACTTAAATATATACAATGCTTAGATATATACATATACATAGATATACATATATATACATAGATATATACAATATTTTCCCACAAAATATTGAATAAAGAAATAAATATTCATTTTATTTTATTATATTGTCTTTAACTATGTATTTCCCCATAAAATATCATATGTTCTTCTCTAAAGAAACCAATTATATTTATAATTTTTGGTAAACCTTAAAAATCCTGATGCTACATGTGTCCTCATTCATTTTCAATTATAGTTCATAACTTCCACTAAAAGACATGACATTAGCGACTCTCTAAGACAACAGAGAAAAGTATTGTTCAAATAATACAAAGAATTAAGGGCTTGGTTTGATCACTCAGACATCATGACACTCAAGAGCTTGATTTGAATGCTAACACATAACTCATATTTATCATAGGACCTATGAACTGGTGTTAGTAACTGTACACTTTTGAATCATGCTTTTTATTTTACCTTTACTGAGATCCTTCAAATATGCACTCGAGGTCATTTTGAATTAATTTTAAAGCTATCATACTATTTAATCCTTTCACGTTTTCCCCTCCGAAAACACTCAGAATACAAGTACTTCCAGGAGCTTCACATGAAAATCTCTATTCATATACATTTCATGTTTAACAGCTAACAGGACTACAAGTATTTTGTGTTATAATCTTGTTAATATTATAACTCTTCTGAAAATATTGGAAAATACTACTGTTTGAAGCCTCTGTTTGAAACAAAGTAGTGATTCCTTTTATCCTCTGAATTAAAAAATTCTAAATCTGAATTTGCTACTTGAAATCAGCGAAGTCTATAGATATGTCAATATTTTAGTGATATCAGTAATTCCATATTACAAATGAACTTCAAATTAAAATACATTATTATTATTATTGCTATTGTTTTTTTTTTTGTACCAGAAATTAAACTCACGGCCTCGTGCTTGCCTGGCAGGCACTTATGCCACTGAATTAAACCTCTGGCCCCAAAATATTGTCATGATCAGAACAAAATTTGATATAATATCCTTTCACAAATAAACCTTATGTAGTTACATTTATTATAATACAAATGTTAAGAAATCTATAATTCTATAAATGCATCAATTCCGACCCTAGAATTGTTGCAAAATAAAAGAAACAGTAAAGAAATCCAAACTAGATTCTTAATCAACAGTGATCCCAGACATCTTTTGAATGTGGCTAAAATCATGGATGTAGTCTGCTGAAATAGAAAATTTTAAAATATAGTATGTAAAGTCACAATAAGTGAAATTTCCTAATGACTCAGTAGAAATAGATGTAATAAGGCAGATACACATTAGGCAACCCACTTTAAATTTGTCATCCTGTAAGTGACATCTGTGGTGAAAACTAATTTCAACACTATCCTCTTAAGTTATCCCTCTATAATCAGCAGTGACAATTCTAAATATTGATTTCACTGGATTTCAAATACTTCTGACATAAAATTGAAAATAGATCTATTTAAATCAATTGAGTGCATAAATAATTACATGGATATATAAGATACTGCACTTGCTTTAAATTGTGATACAATTATGACCAAGATTTATACCTAATTGTTCTATAAATAAATTCCTAAATTCAATGCATATTTTTCTTACACTTGTATGAGAGTAAGTCAAGGTTTCTAAGTTTAAAGCTATGGTTTTGTATGTTTTTTTAAAATTTTATTTAAAGAGAAAAACACCAAACAAAACAGAATAAAGGATAGCAACAATACAGAATTCCAAGGGAAAAAAGGAAAAGAACCAAAGAAAAACCACTAAGAAATCAGTACTTGACAAATTACATACTGACATCTTGGAAATAGTTGTTCAAATTACAAAATTAAAACATGCAAAGTAGACATTCAAACAGTGACACTGTTCACAGTTCTACTCCACGATCTGACAAAAACAGTAATATTGTCATCCATCTTACACACTCAAACATACATGCAATTATATCAAAAGGGTAAAATTAAACAGTAAAAAAGAACAAAGTGGGTCACAAGAGAGCAATGTAAAAGACATAAATTTCAAAGTTAGGCAATCGGAGATTTTCACTCTCTATCATATTGACTCCTGTTTTCTTCCAAATAGTTGTCCATATTGTCACATACAGGGAGTTCACATGAAACAACATAGTATGGAATTGATCTAAGCAAGGGAAGGAAGGCGTTTCAGGTCTTCAAGTCCAGACAATAGGGAAGCCAAGAATGGCTGTCATAGTGTCTCTCATTCTCTTCAAAACAGCTGTCCATACATTCATGGGTGTTGAACTTACACAAAACAAAACAAGCCAAAATCACTTTGAACAAAGAATAGTATTGCTGGATTTCACATCATGACATTATGGAGTCAACACTGGGTACTGTAGTGTCTCTTTTTCTTCAAAATAGTTGTTAATTTCAACATACATTATATAGTTGGTTCTAATAAACTGTTTATAAGCTCTACACATGCATGAGTTTCTACATGTATATCTATCCTTTCTGTATTAGAGGGAAAAACAAAACAAAGCAAGACAAAACAAAACAATTCCTAGAAAAGCCTGAAGCAAAAAGTCATATAAAACCACAATACAAGGTGATCTACAATGGTTACCATGATGTCTCAGCAGTATATAACAACATTAATAAAAATGAAGCATTGTAGGTATTATAAGACATCAAAAGCAGGCAATAATCAAACCAGAGTGGGTATCTTAGTGAATCTTTTCATCTTCAGTGTAGTTGCCTATATTCTTAGACTTGATGTTATCAATCATAATAGATTTGAATAAAATCAGTCAATACAAGATAGAACTCTAACAAACCAGATTCAAATAATATCAGTCATAATAAGGCAGTATAAGTTATACAGGGCTTCAGATGAAGTTGATAGAAAATTAAGGATGATTACCATAATGTGTCCTCTTATTTTGGGGAAAGCTGACCTTGTCCTCGAGTCTAGTGTAAGTAGACAAACTGGAACAGCGTGTAATCCATCGAAGCAAAGTAATGAGAATGATGTAGGTTTTAAATCTTGTTACCCCATTAACAATATCCTCTGCCTTCCTTTTTTAGACAATTCCTCCCCTTTCACTCCCATAGGGTGCACTGCTTATTTTGGGTCCCACTGCCTCCTTATATAGAGCATCTCAATGGACCCTATCTCCTGATCTACTCTGCCTGTGTTTCTCTCTGTTAGTATTTCGAGGCCCTCTATACTAGAGATTATAGCCAATCTTCTCTGCCTCATTTCTGCTATTCTATTTTTTTGCCTTTGGTAGTCTATTTTTCTCTTCCACTCCACTGTCTTCCCCATTCACTGAAGCTTCTCTGCCACTATTCGTGAAATCCTCGTATTCTTTTTCTCTGTTTCAAAAATGTCCTTTAATATTTTTTTAGGGTTGGATTGGTGGTCACAAATTCTCCCAGTTTCTCTTTGTTATGGAAGCATCTTGCTTCTTCATTAATTTCTAGAGAGAGTTTTGCAGGATACATCAATCTGGGCTGGAGATTGTTCTCCTTCAGGGCTTGAATTATTTCACTCCAAGCTCTTCTTGACTTGATGGTCTGTGTTGAGAGATCTGCCATGATTTTGATGGGTTTTCCTTTATAGGTGATCTGTTTCTTTTCCTGATGGCTTTTAATATTCTGTTCTTATATTGAATTTCTGGGATCTTGATTATTATGTGTCTGGGTGTAGCTCTGCTTTGGTTGTAGGTGTTTGGAGTTCTGTATGCTTCATACGTCTGCTTATCATTTCCTTTTTCTATGTTTGAGAAGTTTTCCTTAATAACTTCTGTGAATAGCCTTTGCAGTTCTTCTGTTTTGACTCCTGCTTCTTCATTCACATGCTTTATTCTTAAGTTATAGATCCTCTTGTCATCCTCTAGCCTTTAAATGGCTCCTGTCTGCTCTCTTGTTATTTTTAAGAGATCTTCCCTTTTATGATCACACATTGAAAGCCTGTGTTCAATTTTTGATAGTCTATCTTTGGCTTCTTTCAGGCAGTTTTGCCAACTTTCTATGGAGTTTTAGTTTCCTGATAATCTCTTTGAATCTGCTTCATGAATTCTAGGGTTTTTAAATATTCTTCATGGAACATTTTTCTCCTTTTGTGTTCCTCCATTCTTCTGTCTGTGTCTTCTTGAGACATGCCTAGCCTTTCTTTTATTAATCCACTTATCTCTTCTTTCACTTGAATTAATATTTCAGTTTTGATCTCATTTACGAGGTTCTGAAGATATCTCTTTATGTCCACTGATGCTGTGTGTGATATTTCATGTTTGCTGCCCTCAGTCTCTTTTATATTTACCTCTCCTGGATCAATATTCTCAGGGTTGGGGGCTGGGGGCTTTTTCTTGTTTTTCCCTGTTGTCATGTTTTTGGTTCCTTCCATACAAGTGTATAGTGTAATTCCCAGCCCCTTTTCTTGTTGGTTAGGGTTCTTCTGGAGCACTTAGGCTAGGGGTTTTTGCTCTCTGCCATCTGCTATCAGAGAGTGAAGTGCAAGCCAGGGTAGTATATGCTGGTTCCTCCTCTCCGGGCCAGTTGACCTTCATGGGCCTTTACTGTGTCAGTGTGTGCCGCCTTCAGGGAACCAACTGATTTGTGAGGACCCACTGGGTCCCAGCCCAGTCCAAGAAGATTCCACCAATTTTGCTTTGTGAGTGGAGCAACCAACTAAAGCCGCTTCCTTACAGAGCCAGGTCTTTCCTGCCCAACTCCAATATGTCATCTAGTTGGTTGCCCCTTTCTCGCAGGAGGGTCCCATTTCCATCACTCGCCGTGTGTTGATGCCGGTCCCCAAGAACTGCTGGGCTCCCCGACCTCTGACCTCAGTGCGGCTGCAGTGTGAATTCATGGTGCGTCTGGGCGGGTTGCATGCAGGGCTGGGTCGGGGCAAGCCGCGCCCAGGGCTGTTCAGCTCCATGCTCCATCCACTCAAGCCAGTCACTTTGGTGTGGGTTCGTTCGCTCAAGTGGCTCTCAGGCACTAATTCAGGCGGCTCGGCCAGAGTGCAGTGCTTGCTGATCTTAGCTTCTCTAATGGTAGCCCCGCAACCTCGTATTCGAGCAGTTTCTTTCCCTTCAGTTTCTTCCTGGGTTGAGAGAGTCCATCTCCCTCCATCTGTGTCTATCCAGGGTGTTTTATTCTGGCAGTTGAGCTGTCTCTCTCAGAGAGGCTCCATATCTTGCTACCTCTAGGTCTGCCATCTTTGAAACCTTGGTTCTGTATGTTTTTATCATTGGGAGGATTTTTTTTTATTTTTGTGATAATCTTTTGTTATTGTTTATCATTCTTTATGTTGTTTTATATGTATGATATCCTTTTTTGTTGTTATTATTATTAGGAAAATATAAAGAAATAATGCACAATTTTCAAATCCTTATATACTAGGACAAATTACATAAAATAGATTAGATGCTCTATTTTAAAGGTAACAATTGTCACTATATTTCATATATATAAAATAGAAATTCTTAAATGCCAACTGCATGGCCAATTAAATATTGAGAAAAGAATTGGAGAATGTACAATGGAGAATTTACAATGGAACAATTAACCAAAAATATGTTGTTATTCTTACATTAGACATGGAAGACTTATGCAGGGAGTTGTTATGATGAAAAATATTTATTTTAACATAATAAGATGCTGAATCCAAGAGGAAAGTTAAACATCTCAATGTCTTATAATGTAATATAGCCTCAAGTTCCAAAATGGTAAGAAATTAAGTGAAATAAATCAGACACAAGTTTAAATATTGTTTGTCCTATATGGGAAACTCAATTATAAATAAGGAGAATCATAAAAGTTATTAGGAAGTAGGGAGATCTTTTTTAAGTGACCAAGGAAATAAAATAGAGGGTGAATTGTGCATGGTGTTGTAAGCCTGTAATCCCAGCACCCAGAAGGTTGAGGCAGAATGATCACTGTGAGTTCAAGGCCAGCTTGAGCCACAAAGTGAGTTCACGGTCCACCTGAACTGCATAGCAAGACTCCATCTTCAAAAGACAAAAAAATAGATAAATAAATAAAATAAAATTAAAATTAAAAAAAATAAAGAATGAAGGGAAGGGAGGGAAAAGGAATTTAAAAACTCATTGAAATGAAAAAGTGTAAATACAGCATTTGCAAACAAGGAGGGTATAAAGAGTTGAAGGAGACAGGTAATATGTGGAAGGGAAAAAGACAAAAATGAATTACAATGTGTTATGAGCATGCACAAAATACCCCACAATAAACATAACCATTACACACTGCAGATGTGTATTAATAAAAAAGTAAGGCATGATAGGACTAGAAGTAGATCAAGCAAAGAAATGGTATGAAAATTAACCACTATTACTTCTGAAAATAATAAAACCAAAAAGAATACACTAGTGGGGAAGAATATTTAAAAATATTGCCCCAATTTATTTATAGAATAGCAGCAACTATGGAATACATATTCCCTTGAAGTACACATGAAAACATCTATAAAAATTGATCATGCACTAAGTTGATAGGTAAGATTTGACAATTTTCAAATGACAATACACATTATGTCCTATGAGTAGAATGGAATTAAACTAAAAATAAACTAGAAGTTTAGTTACCCCCTAATGTTTTCAAACTATTTTTAATATTTTCACAGATGTTTAGTTTTGATTACATACTTAATTTTCTGTGTGAAATAGTATAAAAATAATTGGAGATTATATTTTTATTAGTAGTACATGTTTACAGTACATAATAGTTACATTCATTGTGGGGAGTTGGTACATGGGCATAACCCATTTTGATTCTTTTTTCTTTAATCCCCTTTCTCTCCCCTGTCCCTCCTCCTCCCTCCATTTCTTGGTCCCGTTCCTGTTTGGAGAAGTTCTATCTCCCTGTTTCCTACTATTTACCTTTTACTTCTCCTGCTGTTTATACTTTGGGTTTCTCACATAGGAAAAGCCATGCAATATTCAAGTTTGTGTGTCCAATTTATTTCACTTAACATTTTACTCTCAAAGTGTACCCATTTTTTTACAAATGGCTCGAGTTTATCCTCCTTTATGGCATAGTAGAACTCCATTGAGTATAAATACATTTTCTTTATCCATTCATCTGTTGAAAGACATATAGACTGCTGCCAGGATTTACCTATTATGAGTCATACTAGTATAAATATGAGTATGCATGTATCACTGTAATGTGATATATTTAACTCCTTTGGGACGGTATCTAGAAGGAGAATAGCTGAGTGGCATAAAATTTTCTAGTTTCAATTTTGAGGAGTCTCCATACTGATTTCCATAGTGGTTTTACTAGTTTACATTCTCAGCAATTATGTGGAAGGGTTCTGTTTTTCCAGTAGCCTTGCCAGCATTTGTTATTATATGATTTAAGGATGTAGCCTTTTTTTTTGGAGTAAGATTTAATCTCAGTGTAGTTTTGATTTGCAAGGCATAAGTGGATATTCTAAGGTAGCAGTCCTCAATGATTTTGGTACCAGGGCCCAGATAATTTTTTAACAGATTGCATGGGGTAGTGATTTCAGGATGATTTAAGTGTAGTTAATTTATTGTGAACATTTTCCACTACTATTACATGTAGTATATAATGAAATAATTATGCAGCTTAATGCAGAATAAGTGAGAATTCTAAGCTTGTTTTCCTGCAACTAGAGGCTACTACCTGAGGATGATGGGGAACACTGATACCTGAAGTGTGCTGCTTATGTCCACCCTACTCTGTAATCTTGTTTTGGTTCCTGTCACTGCTGAAAATCCTGCTTTACAATGATAAGGTACTGGAAATGGAAATGTACTTCTCAATGCTTTTGGGGAAATCTCAAGATATTCTTCCTTGATTCTAGTCCAGAAAGTATGGTGTCTTAGTTACTTTTCTTGTTGCTGAGACAAAATACCTGACACCCAACATTAAAGGGGGAAAGATTTGTTTAGCTCACAGTTTGTAGAAGTTTCAGTTCATAGTTGGCTGGCTCCAAGGTAGGATGGCACTTGGCAGAGGGGTAACAGTTCATGGTGACCGAAGACAGCAGAGACAACAAGAGAGAAGAGACAAGCCTTTTTCTGTCACTGTAATTGTATGCAGGATACCACTATTCAGGCTGGTGTAGCACTCACACCCTCAGTCCCAGCATTGGACCATGAATCAGTTACAAACTCTAGAGTCAGCCATCTCTGTTATTTCTTGGCTGATTATTCATTTGGTTGATCTGTCTCCTTGTGAGAATGGGGTGTGCAGGTCCCCTGTTACAACTGAATTATGGCTTGTTTGATTTTTCATGTCTAATAAGATTTGTCTTACATAGTTGAATGCTCCCATATTTGGTTCTTATATATTTATGATTGTAATCTCTTCCTCTTGAAGTTTTTCCCTAACAAGTATGTAGTGAACTTCTTTATCTGTTTTGATTATTCTTGAATGTATGAACAAAAATCAAACTGCACGGGAAACACTTCCCTGAATCAACAACTGAGATTTCGTCGTGTTAAAAAGTTTTTGCATGTCAAAAGAAGTCTCCAACAACGTGAAAAGAAAACCTTCAAGTTGAGAAAATATCTTAGCCAACTCTCCCTCAGACAAAGAACTTCTATCTAGAACATATGAAGAATTAAAAAAGTCAGGCCCCCAAAATTCAAAGACCCAGTCTAAAAATGGGCATGTGAGATGAATATACTATTCTGAGATGGAGCTGTACACATGGCAAATAACTATATGAAAAAATGTTCAACATCATTGGTTATTTGAGAAATGCAAATTAAAACATTACTGAGATTCCATCTCACTCCAGAAAGAATGGCCAAGTTCAAGAAATCAACCAATAACAAATAGTGCAGGAACTGTGGGGGAAAAGGAAACTTTCTCAACCTCTTGGTTGGAGTGTAGGCTGGTGCAACTACTGTGGTAATCAGTCTGGATATTCCTCAGAATGCTAGGATTAGAGGTTGCATTTGACACAGCTATCCTGCATCTGGACATTTTCCCAGAACAGTTGAAAACATGATACCACAGAGATACATGTACAGCCATATGCATAGCAGCACAATTTTTTTCTTTTTTAAAAATTTTATTTAAAAAGAAAAAAAAACCCAACCAAACAAAATAGAAAAAAGGGTAGCAACAATACAGAATTCCAAAGGAAAAAATAAAAGAACAAAAAAACACTAAGAGATCACTACTTGATAAGTTACATATTGTCATCTTGGAAATAGTTGTTCAAGTTACAAAATTAAAACATACAAAGTAGACATTCAAACAGTGAGACTGTTAACAGTTCTTTTCAACAATCTAACAAAAAAAGTAATATGGTCATCTATCTTATACACTTAAACATACATGCACTTATATCCTTTAGAGTACTTTCTTTTCCTCTCTTTTTTACAGTAGCAATTATGCATTTTGGGTTTTATTACTCCTACATTTCTTATTACTCTTTACACAAGAGACACAATGTGATATTTATAAATATGATTCTTATTTATTTCACTTATGAGGGTAGTCTCAAGTTTTCTCCATTTCCCTATGAAGGCATCAAGATCATCCTTTTTTATAGCTGAGTAATATTCCATTGTGTAAAAATACCACATCTTTTTCATCCACTCTGCAGTTAGGGGCATCTTGGTTGTTTCCAAGATTTAGCTATTACAAATTGAGCAGCACAAATTTTAGTAGCGAAATCTTGGAAACAACCCAAATGCTCTTCAAATTAGAAATGGGGAAAAAAGTTGTGATATTTTTATACAATGGAGTATTACTAAGCTATAAAAAAGATCACATTGACGCTTTTATAAGTAAATAGACATGACTTGAGACAATACTTACAAGTGAAATAAATTGAACTCACATGTGTCATTACTGTATTGTCTTCCTAGTGTGAGAAACTGAAAGAGCAAAGAAGCTCCAAAATCTATAATAAATATCATGTAAGTAAAAAACAGCTCAAAGATAAAAAGTAACTTGGATAGGGTAAAGGAGGAAAGAAGAAAGGGAAATGGTAAAAGACATAAATTTGTGTATGTATATGTATATATATATATATGTATATATGTGTGTGTGTGTGTGTGTGTGTGATAGCTAAGATGTCTATACTACTAATTCCATTAACTCTTGGAAAAGAATAGTTAATACTCATATGATTAGATCAGTTTTACATGTTTATATCTGGTAATTTAAGCAATCTTTTTGAAGATAACAATATGCAATATAAAAACCATTGTTAAATTCCTATCATATTTTGAAAGTCTACATTGTTATTGTTTTGGGCTTGTTGTTGTTTGTTTGTTTATTTTGTGTTTGTTTTTCTTTTCTATGTTTTTTTCTCTTTTAAATTAAAAAATGATACTCTCAGTGAAGTACAGGCAAATTTGATGAAGTGACAGAATTCAATAGTTGTTTGCAATTTTCATGTTCAAATAAAGAATAACTCCAAGGGCTAGTTTTTATTTTGTATTATTTTATTTTATTTTATTATTTTATTTTAATGCAGTCTCCTTGGCCTCCATGTGGTAAAGTTGTTTTGAAGGTTTATGGCTTCATCACAAAGTGGTTTTGGATAATGTGAATCACCAGTTACAGTGAACCTGTAATTGAAGTAGGACTCATGGTATTTTATAGTAAATGCAGTTTGTAGTTGGAAATCTAGAGTTTTCTACTGTCTCATCATTGGATCTTTCCCTCTTTTAAAGAAGCTTTCCAATGATGTTTGGTTTTTACTCATCTTGGTCAGGGTTAGCTTGTGGGTTTCTAAAACTATGACTGTAACAAATGCACAGTGTTCCCAAGAGATACAGGTCGAAGTTTTAAGTAAACCAATGGATGGGCTACACATAGACTGAACTTAGTGTCAGGTTCTCCCTTACACTGCCACCAGATCCACCTGAACTATTGAAGTATAGTAAGTCCCAGGTTTACAAAAAGTTCCATTCTGGGAGAATTGTCCATAAGTTGAATTCATTCATAAACTGACAAAGTGAATCTTTTACAGTACACCTGTGAATTTGCAACCAGAGTGTTGGTGAGCTAAAGATTTACTGTACTGTGCATCAATTCACTTGCCACTATAAAATGTGGCACAGGTACAGCTTATCACTGGCCAGTCATGGATTGGATCTGATATTTATCTGCAAGTGATTAACACGTATAGTCTCTGTTCAGTCAAACCTCTCTGCTAATGTTAATCTGTGTTTGAACTTGTTCCACAGTGCTACCGCCACTTAGCACCACTGTCTTAGCTCTGCCTTAATTATCAGGCACTAGATTCTCATAAGTAGCATGCAACATGGGTCCCTCACATGTACAATTCACAGTAGGGTTCAGACTCATATGAAAATCTAATGCTGCCATTGATTTGATAGAAGAAATAGTTGAGGCAGTAATGTTGGCAATTTGGAGAAGCTGTAAATACAAATGATAATAGTAAAGTCTTAGAATCAGCCTATATGTTTATCAACAGACAAATGGATAAAGATAATATGGTACATATACACAAAACAGTACTACTCAGCCATAAAGAAGGGTGGATTGGAGTCATTCATAGGAAAATGAATGCACCTTGAGACCATAGTGCTAAATGAAACACAGACAGGCTTTCTCTTGTATGATAAATCCAATGTATACATATATTAATAGTAAAGTAAAAGAGTGAAATAGGGAGATAGACTTTGTGGACATTGGAAAGGGTTCTGGGGAGAAGAGAGATGGAGGGAGGGGAGGGAAAAGCAGATGTACAAAGGATCAAAATGTGATATGTTGTGTACCAATTCCTCACAGTGAATTATTTATCATGCATTGCAAATACATACTTATCAAAAAGGGAAGAAAAAATATCGGTTAATCTTTGCTCTTTTGCCTACTTCTCACTTCCAGCCGTGCCTCCTGGGATTTGGAGACCACTGTTTTAAGGAATTTTGCTTTTGCTAATGACAGATAAATTTAGGGGAAATTATCTCATAATACTCAGTACTTGAGGAATTTGAAAACTGGGTTTGAAGGTTAGTGAAATTATTTCCAGTTCATATACACACTTAGACTATAGTCACTCGGGGATAGCAAATGGAACTTTGGGAGATTTTCCAGAATCAAATATTGTAGGAGGACCCTGAGTCTATTCTCTGTCCCTTGAGTTGTGTGAGATTAAATTTTCTATTCAGCTGATTAACTTCTAGGCTGCAAATTTCTTCTTTTCTCTTATAATGTCAATCACCTCCTTTTAATGAGCAAAACCCTCTAATTGAAAAGCAGTACCAAATATCTTTCTCATCATCTGAGTGACTATTCAGAAATCTTATCCCTTCAAATCCTTGCATCCTTGAATTTCTGTTTTCAAACCAAGATTTTCAATACTTTTCTTTCAGTATTTCTACATTTCCTCAGCAGGTTGCACCTGCTGAAATAGGCTATTTTACCATCACTAGAAGTAGACATCTTCACGAGTCTTATATTTTATGATATGCCTTGGTTTGTAATTTTATTCATAAAGCCAATTAATATAAAATTAAAAAATAAACTATCATAAATCATGTAATCATTACTAGCAGTGGAGTTTTTAATGATAAAGTGATTGAATTCTTTCAATTAATTTTGTTCAATTTATTCAATGTATCTTCATCACACATGTACCTAGTATGGTCCATCTACTGGAGTTACATTATAGATATACTGCCTACTAGGAAATAGTCAAGTAAATAAGGTCTATATATTAGGTACAGTCATGAACATATTATTATATTAGTACACATTAATATAGATACTATACTATGCCTTCAAATATCAAGGAGTTCCAAAAAATGTATCTAACAAATCCCAGACTTTAATAAGCTTGCCAGTGGTGTACTAACCCTGAAATATCTAATCTTTGGACACTTGAGGTATGCTTCTGACCAAGGCAGACTAGTGGTGAACTTACCACTAGTTCTACTCAGAAGAGAACTCACCACTTTTCTGAGTAGAACTTAAGTGGAAAAAGAGAAAGGCAGAAGGGAAGAGACTAGAGAACTAGCATATTATCAAAGACAATTAAGTGTTAGAGCAAAGATCCACAGAAATTACCTTAGCATTTGTGACTGTTTCCCCTCCTTGATAGATCACAAAGTTGGATCCTAACTTAGAAACTGTATGTTAAAGCAAAATGATTTTGAATACTTTCACCAGACCACAGAGAAAACTACAGTGTGGGATACATTAATTAGTGTCTTTGTGTGGTGAGAAACAGATATAAATTCTATGGCCTTTGAATGGACAACTGAAGGCCATCGTTTAGGAGCTATCTGAAATTAAACAATTTTATTCTATGACCCTACTACCCCGAGCACACCTGATCTCATCTTAAACACTTTTGCCAGATACTGAAACCCAGGTTTGTATCATTTGAATCTCTAATTGGATTAAGTACCAATGAAAATGGTAATGCTATTAATTGTTCAGCCAGGGTGAAATTAAATTTGAATTATCTCTACATTTTTATATATACTCTCTGTCATATAATTAAAAATTAATGGGTTATGTCAGTCCTCTCCTTTTAGTTGGTACCATTTTCAGACTGTGAGAGAGGAAAACAAGAAGTCAAGAAGCTAAGACCTCTCATGGGTCAGCCTCATGGGTGGGCTGACTGGGGTAGAACCAGATGCCAGCCTCTTCTGCTCACAGGCAGGGAGACAAGAAGAGCCAATGTCTACCCCCAGTCTCCCCTGTAAACAACTGGCTGATCCAGAGAAACACAGGCTGTGATGATAGCTAATGAGGTAAAACACAATTTAATGCTTGTAGTGTTTCACTGACTTTGGAGGCCTAAAGCTGGTACTCTAATCATCTATTAAGAGAATAACAATGTGCAGTGTACCATTTATGGGGATCTTCTTCTAAAGGTGGTAGCCATTGTTAATTACCTATTATCTTGTTTTGAAATCCTTTATCATTCTCATTGTTTTGTTTGGTTGGGGTTTATTCTTTTTTATTGTGTTTATTTTATTATATCTGATGGCATGGGCAGCTATTTCAAAGATAACAAGATATGTTAGCCACTTTGGATTTACTATTTTCTTGTTCTGAAGTTGTGTATTGCACTCATTGTTTTGTTTTTATTGGTTCTATTCTGTTCTTTTTCTCTTTGATTTTACTATGTCTGAAGGCATGGGCAGCTATTTTGAAGACAACAAGAGACATTATGGTAATCATTGTTGATTTCCTATTATCTTGTATTGAAATTCTGTGTCACTTACACTGTTTTGTTTGACTTTATTCTGTTTTATTTTGTTTGGTTTTGTTCTCTTAAAAATAAAATTTTAAAAAAGTTAATGGAATAAGTATAAGAAAAAATGTGACCACATCTAGCCAACACATCAGCTAGAAATGGACAGAAAAGATAACCAGATAATAGAGCTACAGACATGCAATTAAAATGCCTAACAAAAGATGAGTATGGTGTCAAAAACCTGTAATTCCAGTACTCTGGCAGAGTAAGGCAAGAGTATCACAAGTTGGAGCCTGGCCCAGGGAACTTAGTGACTTAGTGAGACTGTTTCAAACCATGAAAGCAATTTTTTTAAAGCCTGGGGATATAGCTCAGTGCAAAGGCAGTCTCCAATATACTCAAAGAAATAAATCACAAAACAGATTTTCAGACCCTTTGGTCATTTGAAAATTAGGTGTTTGTTTTCTTTTTAGTGAATTATTTGTATAACTATTAACTCCTTGCCAAATGTATGATTTCAAAATGTTTCTTGATCCACTCTTCCTGTGTTTCTTTTATTACTGAATTGAGGCCATCTACATTAATGATTACAATCAGCACACATTGGTTTGTCTTTGCCATGCTCTCCTCCTGTTGTTGGCCCTCCACTGTTCCCCTTTCATTCAATTGCCTGTCCTGTTTGGTGATTCTCCTCTACTGCTCTTCCTGGAACCATGATCATCTTTATCTCTCTTTAGAATATCCTCTAGTACTCTATCTAGGTTTGGTTTGGTGGTCATGAATTCCTTCAGTTGTTCTTTATCATGGAAGCATCTTATTTTTCCATCAATTTTGAAAGATAGATTTACAGGGTACATCAATTTGGGTTGGAAGTTGTTTTCTTTCAGGACTTGAAACACTTCGCTCCAAACTTTTATTGACTTGATAGTTTGTGTTGACATGTTTGCTGTGAATCTGAATGGCTTTTCTTTATAGGTGATCTGTTTATTTTCTCTAACAGCTTTTAATATTCTGTTCTTGTGCTGAATTTCTGGGATCTTGGTTATTATATGTCTGGGTGTAGATTTACTTTGGTTGTGTCTAGTTGGAATCCTATATGCCTCACTCATCTGTATGCCAGATCTTTTCCCCATGTTTGGGAAGTATTTTGTTGTTACTTCTGTAAAAAACATTTTTATTTCATTTGTGTTGACCCATGCTTCTTCACTGATACCTATCACTCTTAAATTATTTTTCTTTGAATCATTTTTCAGCTGTTGAATTGCTATTTCCTGGTTCCTTGTTTTTTTTAAAGAGATCTTTCCTTTCATGATTGCTAGCTGCAATCTTGTTTTCAAGGTGTGAAAATCTATCCTCAGTCTCTTTCAAGTGGTTTTACCACCTTTCCTTTGACTTTTTAATTTCCTGAATATCTCTTTGAATGTTTCATGCATTGTAATTCCTTTCCATATTGTTCATTTAAGGTTTCCATCATTTTCCTATGCTCCTCTTTTTTGTCTTCTTTAGATACACTGAGCAATTCTTTCATTATGTTTGTGATTTATTCTTTTACCTGGGACATTATTTCTGATTGGATTACTTTTATGGTCTCATGAAGTTGTTTCTTTACTTCAGCTGTTATCCTCTCAGAGATTTCAGGTGTGTGACTTCTGTTGTCTTCCATGACTGTCTCCCAGACTTGTGCTCTGTGGGCTGGAGGTCTGAGACTGCCTTTTGCTCCTTTGTCTTGACATTCTCTTGGGTTCCTCCAAACAAATTGGTTGTGGGGCCCCAGGCACTTCCCACTTTGGCTGACTCTTCAGAGGAGAGGAATAGGACAGGCATCTGTGTTCCTCTAACCCCATATTTGCAGGGAGATATCAGGGTGTGTGATGGGCTTTTCCAGACCTGTGCAGCTACACTAGAGCTTCCCCAAAGGCCAGGGGTACATGGTGATGGAGCTGCTTCTTGCAGCCTGCATGTCTACATTGGGACTCGTGTGATGATGGCTTGCACACAGGGGTGTGTTTGTCTGATCCTCTCAGTAGGTGGTGGCTGCCCAAATGGTGGCCTACAGTTGCATGTGACTTTCCTGGCTGTATGTCTCTGCTCCTGCTGTTTGCCAACAGAAATCAAGTCTTTTGGTAGCTGTGACTGGCAGCAAAGGTGGATTTTCAGGTTCTCTCTGCCCATGCTGGCTGCCCACAAAAAGCAGCATACTGGTGGCGGGGGCCAACATGCAGAGATGGTTCTGTCTGGTTCTCTCTGACTGGGCTGGCTGCCCACAGGAAGCCTTGTGGTGGTGGTAGCCAGGAGGCAGAGGTGGATTGCCTCAACAGCTTTTTTTTGAAGAAACTATTCTTTACCCATTTCTGTAATCTTCACATCTTTGTCAAAAATCAATTAACTATATAAGACTGGGTTTACTTTGAGTCTATCCATTATGTTTCATTGGTTTATATGTCCATTTTTATACCAATCATGTGATATTTTGGTTATTATTATAACTTCATGATTAGATTATGGTATAATATTGTAATTTTTCTTTTAAGGAGGATAAAACCAAGGAAAATAAAACAGAATAAAACCAATCAGAGTAAACCAGTATAAGTGATACAGGACTTCAAAACCTTATGAAATTGACAATAGTTTCCGTGATGCCTTTTGTTGTCTTCAAAATACCTGCAGATACCTTCAGACATAGTAAAAATAAAACAGAACAGAGCAAAATAGAAACAGTTAAAGCAAAACAGTGAATGCAACAAAGGACTTCAAAACAAGTCAATAGTAAATCCAAAATGGCTACCATTATATGTCTTGCTATTTTTAAATAGCTGCTCATGTGAATAGATTTAACATAATCAAACAAACTAAAGACAATAAAAGCTGGCCCTTCACCCCCAGGAAGTCTCCCAGAAAGCAGCATCGCGGCCTGTGTCTTTGGGACCCGAAACTCTTGGGCCAGTAGAGTGGCCTGGGCTGTTTGGATCG
>PVJX010019549.1:0-34528 GCA_004027295.1 Dolichotis patagonum | reverse complement strand
TGTTTTCAAATTAGGGACCCAAGGACTCACTATACAAGATTCAAAGCCTTCATTGGTTCTCTGTAGCCTTCCCGCTCTGCCATTCACTTCATGTCTGTTGAGCTCCTACTTTGCGTCAGGTGCTAGACATGAGTTTGTAGTGATCCTTTCACACATGGGGACCCCAAAATTCAGAAAGAAAGATGTCTCATCCAAAGTAGAGCAGCCATGTTCAGTCTGACCCCGGACGCTCTTCCAGCTTATCAGCATCACCTTATGTAGTAGTGCTAAACACACGTATTTACCAGTACTCCTCTTCAAGCAGGCATCTCAGCTGGTCTTATTTTAGGTTTTCAGCCCCTCTAAATCAGGAATCACTTTCAATCCGCAGCTTGGGAGCAGGTGCCACTAGCAAGATGAGGTGCACAGGGCATACAGCACCCAGAGGTCTTCATTCCTAGAGCAGCCCTCAGGGACTATCTCTTCCCAAGTTCGCTCACTCGGTTACTGCTCCTCTGTCCACGCATTTTGCTGAATGCCTCATGCCCTTTGTGCACAGACACTGGTGTAGAAGTCCCACACGTTAAGACAGAGCAAATGCCCACTACATACTTTTATATCCCTGAGGCTGTGGTGGGGAATGATGTGGGACTTGGCATCAGAACTGCTGGGGCTTTGGATCTTCACTACTTCCTGGCTTTGTGTAAGATCGTTAATCTTGTTTCGCTAACTTTCCTCATCTAAGAAATGGGAATAATGATAATACCTCATCAGTTTATCGTCAAGATGATGATGATGATGATGATGATGATGATGATTTTGTACTGGGGATTGAACTCACCACCTTGCGCTTGCCAGGTAGGCATTGAGCTAAATCCCCTGGTGTCAAGATTAAATAAACCCTTAGCACAATGACTGGCACACAGTAAAAGCTTAATAATTGGGAGAAATTATTTGTTGACTGGTGAATATGGAATAAGGATGGCTAATCTTAAGAGGCTGTGGATTCACTGTTGTCAGGGTGCTCACTGGTTTACAAATATTACCTCATTTTATCTGTTAAAAAGCACTGTGAAAAAAAGGGCTGTGACTCAGTTCTACGGAAAGTGAGAAAACTTTCTAAGGATCTGAGTGAGTGGGAGCAAAGGATAAACATGTTCTACCATGAGATGCTCACTGTAGTTATTATTTTTTATTTTATTTTTTGAGATGTAGTTCAGGGTGGCTTCAAACTGGAGGATCCTCCTGCCTCAGCCTCCTAAGTGCAGGGATTGCAGGCATGCACCACAACACCCAGCATTTGTTATTTTGAAGCCAAGAAAGATAATAATGAGATTCCTGTCTGGGCATGTGGCTCAGTGGTACAGCGCCTGCCTAGCACATTCAAAGCCCTGGCTTATATCCTTACCAGAGGGAGGGAGTGGGGAAGTTCCATGTTTATTAACCCAGGAAGATGTTTATTAATCACAGAAAAAAAGAAATTACAAAATAATATGAACAGTGTAAATAGTTCTGTAAACTATTTAGTTTACAGAAAGATGTCCTTAATGTCCTTAAAATGTTAATGACTACCTCTGTTTACTGGGGTTATGGGTGACCTTAATTTTTCTTTTTCGTTACAGTGTTCTCTGATTTTCCTCCAGCGTGCTATGAGCATGTATTATTTGTGTAATTAAAATCACTTTTATTGATTCAGTGGTAGATCACAGCAATCTTATGATGTAGTTGTTTTACTATCCTCATTTCCACTCAAGGGAAACTGAGGCCCTGAGAGGTTAAGGGCCCAGACTGAGACTACACAGCCAGGAAGTGGCAGGCCCAGGTACATTCTGCAGGGATTCAAAAAAGGAACAGCTTCCTTTAAGATATGCTGACTTTCTGATTATCTCCATGAACCAACCCTTACTTCCCCCACCCTCACCCCCTGCCACCTCCTGTCCTGCTTTATTGTTTTCTACTGCAGTGCCCAACACGGAACACAATTGCAAATATTTGAGCCAGTGGGCTAAGGATGTAGCTCAGGGGTAGAGTGCTTGCCTAGTATGCTCGAGGCCGTGGGTTCCATCCCCAGCACCAGGAAGAGCTGGTACTTAAGCACAAACAGGAGATGAGCCTTTTGTTTCTGATAATACTTAAACACAACTTGGGTCCTACAAGTATCTGAAGTCCATGTGTCCAGCACTGTAGAGCTGCCTCCCTCTTGGACTACAACGGTATCACGATTCCTCTTTGTTTATCAATATATGAAACTGGGGTGCCAGTGGTCAGACTTGTTCACAATAAGCCCCTTCTCTAAAGTCTTCCCTATCCCTCAACTGACATGATCTGACCATGACAAAGACTGGAATTTCTCAAGGGTCAAAGGTTCAGACATGATTGTAGATATCCTACATGATTTTCTTGGATTCCAACCTACCTAGTTTTCAACATTTCCAATTCTGTCTTCTAGAATTAACTTCCACTCTGACTCTTGATTCTAGCCTCCCACCTACCCATCCACAGCCCAGGCAAAATGAATCACACAGCTTTACTTCTGAAAATCAGCATTTTACTAATCTATTTAAACCCGATGCGTGGAGAAAGGATTAAAACATTTTTTCCCCTGGAGATTTTGTTTGTAAGAATAACAGGTCAGAGGTGTCTCTTCCATAGGAAACTGACATCCCCCATGTTCTCAGAGGTTTTTTTTTTAATGCATAAAAGTGGGATTTCAACTCATGTGCATGCCACACATTTTCCACCCCCACCCCACCCTGTCATCCTCTACAGGTGCACATAGTCACACACCAAACGGACTTCTTTCTGTAACTAGGGAACAGAATGAAAAAAAAAAAAAACCTTTCCAAGTGGCCACAGATACCAGAAATAATCAACAGCAGTTTATACACACATTAGTCAACTGATATGCAAAAGGGACAGCTTTGCTAATTGGAATCAGAGCCAAGATTTACAAATGGCAGAGACTTGAGCTATTCCATATAGATAATTTAAAAAATCCTTCTACTGGAAACTCCCCCTCATTACAAAAGTATGCAAACAATCTTGATATAAATGAAAAACAGGGGCAGGGCTCTCTTCCTGGGACATGAGAGCATAGCTAAAATTCCCTGGCAGGAATTCTTGCCTGGGCCACTGTCCTTCCCTTCCGGGACACAACGGGAAGAATGAGAGGGAGCAGCGGGTAGGAACCCCCCTCAGCAGCAAGTGGGGAGACAATGGAGTCTACCACCCGAGGGGATCAATGGCACCTGGGCCATACTGGGCTGTAGCAGTCCAAGTGCTGGGCATCCCTGAAAGGGGAGCCCTGGAGCAGGAGGCCCAAAGGGAGAAGAAGTGCTGGTCCACTTTGTTCCCCCAGCTGGGGCACTGGAACCAATGGTGGCTGCCCAGAAGAGGCCGAAACATTATTGGTGGGTTATAGGGAAGGGTACTTCCCCTGTGTACATAAGTGCACAAACCACATCTATCTGCTTCTCCAAGGATGACTTCCCAGTCATCTGCCTTCCATTCCCTGCCTCAGCAGGTCCCAACAAAGCCTTCCTTTCCACCACGAAGTATCAGTGCTACAGCACAGTAGCTGAGGCACATTGGTGGTGGTGGGGGAGACTCAGAGGAACAAGAGAGGAGAAGAGAGGAGAGGAATCTGTGACCCACTTTGTCACCAGTAAGCAGACCACCCAACCAACTGGGCACTGCTTCTTGGAAAAACCAGATTGGGTAGGGATAAGAAACATGGAGCCTGGCCAGGGATGGACAGCGTGGAAGTGAGAGTTCCAGCTATGATATCAGTCCTCAGGGGCTGGTCTGGGAAGTACCATCCACATGGAAGGCTCTAGGTAGGAGTGAGTACCTTTGGGCAGCCTGGTCCCAGAGTAGACAGCCCAGACTGCTGCCCAGAGGAGAACCCAAGTGATCAGTATGTCCCAATGGGGTAGGAGAAACCCTGCAGGATTGTCAAAGCTGGCTGACAGCTGACCAAGGGTTCTGTGCTGCTCCCTAAGAAGGAAGGGACTGTAGCCCTTCCAGGAATGGTCCCCAACATTCCTAGAGCAGACCCCTTGCCTGACTCTCATCTTGGAGACCCCAAGGGAAGAGAATATCACCACTCCAGCCAGTGTTATTTATCTAAAATTAAACATGGGGAAGAGAGGTAGCTTGGAAACCTTGAGCCACCCCCTCTCTTTCCCCCCACCTCCCACACACACTTTGGGATGCAGCCAGATCCTGGGCCAGAGAGAGACAGGGTGCTGGAGGCAGAGCTGGTGGTCTTGCTGGTCCTTGGCCACTGGACCAGGCAGGACATCAATGCATCTTGCCCAGCTGGATCTTTTTCCAGGCCTCAGAGGCTGTGAAGATGCACGAGTCCAGAATGCCGGCGACGGTGAAGGTCCCACCAATGATGGCACAGATCTGCAAGAGGGCAGAGGAGGGTGTATGTCAGAGGCCAGAGCTGGAGGAAGCACTGGGCAGACTCCTACATACCAGAAGAAGATGGGCACTGCTCGTGCAGGCATGCCACCCCATGTCCAAACACACTCAGGGCTCAAAGAAAACCTCTTTCTGGATGATGAATAATTAGAGTAGTGATCACCACCTGCAGTGCTTTTAATTTCCATATGGATTCTCTGGGTGAGGAGGGAGTTTATTAGACCAACTTCACAGTGAGGAAACTGAGGCTTAGCCACCACTTCCCAAAGTGTATTAAATAAGAGGCAGAGCTATGACTTAAATCCAGGTATACCCTGACCTTGGAGCGTATGGTCTTACATCTACTCTAGCTTTATTTGCTCTGTATGATCCCATGTTCAAACTGTAAGAATGGGAGTCTGAAAGGTAATGCCACTGGCCCATGGTCATACACAGCCAGGAAGTGACAATCCTAGGACTTGAAGGCAGGTCTGACAGATCCAGGCCCGCTGCTGCCTGTGCCTGAGATCAGCAGTGAATAGGCAGCACTGGCCGGGAGGAACTGAGGCTAGAAACAAATCTCCCACTCTCAGGAACTTGCACTGCATCAGTGGGATGGCTGGTATGCTAATAGTCATGCTAACAACTGCAAGCACCAGAGGCACTCTGCAGCTATCAGAAAACTTATGCTAGGACAAAGTTTCTGGCTTATGGTTTGTTTTTGTTTGCAGTGTTAGGGATGAAATCCAGGGCCTCAAGCATACTAGGCCTGTACTCTAGCACTAAGTGACACCCTCAGTGAGTGCCTGAGGCAGGGTTTCTAACAGCACTCTTGACATTTGGGAGCAAACAATTCCTCACTGGAAGGGGCTGTGTCTTGTGCCTCAGAGGATGTTTAGCAGTGTCCCTGGCCTCTACTCTTGAGATGCCGGTACCACACTCTCCCCCTTTTTGGGACAACTAAAACATCTCTCAACATTGCTGCACGACCTCCGGAACTCACAATCACCCCTGCTGAGAACAGCTGTAGAAGGAGGCTGCAATGAAAATGGGCTGTAAGTCTGTACTTCAAAATTTTCTGTCATATAACAATAGCTATAGCAGAACAGCCAATATTTCCAGAGGAAGCATCGTCTCTGGGCCAGGCCCAGTTTGATATGCTTCAGGCCCACTACTTGATGAGTCCCCAGGTCAATCTAGGATATCAATAGTGTTCTTATATCCATTGCACAGCTAAGGGAAAAGAGGGGACAGAGACCCTGAATCATGTATCCAATGCCACAGCAACTGGCCAGACTGGGGCTCCTAATATGACACCCTCCTGCAGATTCTTAGGATGAAATGCCCCACCTCAGTCAACTGTGTGTGCTCCTGGGCTTAAGGTAGTTGGACTTGCAACATTACTGGAGTGTGAAAGTGAAGCCTTACAACCAGTCTGTTTTTCACTTTCAGGGCAGTATTCAGTATATTCTATAAATATTCCAATACTTCATTATAAAATACTTTGCATAAAATGACTTCATCCAACTGTAAGTTAATATAAGTGTTCTCAGCATGTTTAAGGTAGGTGGGGCTAAGCTACTGTGTTGGATAGGTCTGTTGTGTTAAAGGTATTGTTGACTTGTAAGACTGTCAACTTACAATGGGAAGTTTACTGGGAAGTAACCCCATCATAAGTTGAGGAACTCAAACTTGCAATTCTCCTGCCTCAACCTCCCAGAGTGCTGGGATTACAGGCATACATTACAGTGCCCAGTTTATAAACTTTCTTCTGACCTGCAAGAATCAAACACGAACACTACGAGGCAAAATTAAGTCCATAAACTGCTTGCAAGAAAACCTGAAATGTCTCTTCCCTGGAATATCAACTTCCTAAGTACCAATTCCATCCATAACTCCATATACAGGAGGAGCTTTGTAGCCTTGTGGGGGAGCTGCCTCTTCACTGATACACCCATGCTTGCCCAAGGCTGCAGAGGGAACTTGGCTGAGCCAAGTACGTCTGGCTCTAGAGCTCCCACTCTTTCCCCCATGCCACACAGTTAAGGCACTTTTAAACATTCATGTAACTCAGAAGAAGCCAGTGAACAGTGGGGCGGCCCCAAAGGCATGGTGGGTGAATGACCAGCTACAGACAAACAACTACTGCAGGAGTCTGGGAGATGGCAGCGCTGTAATAGATCAATCAGTGCCAAGGGGTGGGAGGGCCGGAGACACAGCAGAGGCAGGAGGGAAGAGCAGATGGAGCGGCGTTTATTTTTTAAATGATATTTCCATGAGATGAGCTAAGCAGAGGCTCGCAAGGTCCAAGACAGACAGAGCAGGTCTGTATGGATGGGTTGTAAGTGGAGCAGCTGGCATTCCAGTAATAACAGCCCAAGAACCCAAAGTAGCCCTCCAGGGAGTGAAGAGGACGGGCCTTGCTGCAGGGATTATGATGAAGTGTTTTGAAGCAGGCAAGGCCTCTCCCTGCCAGCCTCAGAGCATGACGTAGGGACACTTTTCAGGGAAGATGACGGCAGGGGAGCTGGTTTATTTCGGTAGAGGGGATCAAATGATGGGAGATTTTATACCACAAAATGCTTTTAGAGCTTGGATCAGAGGATAGGAAAATATGACTTAAGTGCAATGAAGCAAAAAATAAAAAATAACCACACACATACACACAAACACATCTGTGTTCATCTACACACAATTTGGAACCCTGGGTCTGTGACTCACATACACCTGGCACCCGGTCTGAAGCCTTCTTTCACCAGGCTGGCCTGCGTGCAGGGAGGAAACACACACTAGGGTATGTGACACAGTGCAGCCTGTGGGGAAACTGAGGCCCAGGGAGCATGGCAGCTGCTAAGCAGGAGGCCCCGTCACAGAGTAAGTTACTGCCAGCCTGGAGGCTGAGGGGGACCTCGAAGTGAGCTGTGTGTGTGCTGATTTTGCTCCCCTTGGCCACAACCCCAAGCACCCGGCATCTGTGAAGGGGCTGAGAAGCTGTGGATGGTGAGACTCCTGGCACATTCCGGGAAGGACCCTAAAACTGAGAGAAATCCATCAATTTGCCTCTGCTGACACGGCCCTCTTGCTTTCGTGACCACAGCCCACACCGCCACCCCGATCCTCAGTGGGGTGTGTTGTTAGACCTGTATCAGGTAAATTCAGGGGTGGTACCAACCATGTAAATACTTTTTTTTCTATATGTAACACCTGTGAAAAAAGCTCAGTGTATAAAATAGGCACAGTAAAAGGCTAATTACAACTAGTAATGGAGTGGAACAATGCCAGCAATATACTCTAGGTAAAAATTATCTTAAGATTTATGAACTATTTATCTCTGAAATTTTCCTTGTAACATTTTCAAGCTGGGGGCCGAGTACAGCTCAGTGGTAGGGCACTTGTCTAGCAGGCACAAGGCCTTGTGTTCAATCCCCAGTACTGTAAAAAAAAAAAAATTTGAGACCAGATGACCACAGGTAACAAAAATTACAGAAAGCAGCACTGTGGATAAGTGGACCACTGTGTTTTCCCTTTAAGCTGCTCAGGTCTCCCTGATGTGCACAGCCAGCTATGACTGTCCCTCATCCTGAAAGGGCCACCATTCTCATGTCTGAAGTGGGTAATGTAGCTCCCAGGCTGCACCAGGGCTGTGCCTGCCTTCGAGCCGAGCTGCGCATGGAGGTGGCAGGATGACAGCCTCGCCACACTTCCATGTAGATGATGAGAGGCCCAGGCTATGCTGGAAGGGTGCTAGGACAGGGTGAAGACGAGGTAGGGACACTGCTGACAAAAGAGTATGTGGAAACTCTGTGTCTCCCAGACCTGGGGGACAAGGCCCAAGGGGAACAGGAAGGAATGGAACTGGACAGCTAGAAAGCTGAGGCAGGAGGATTCCAAGTTTGAGCAACTTAGTGACTCAACCCGGGCAACTTAGTGACTTAGTGAGACCCTGTCTCAAAATAAAAAAGTTACTTGGGATTAACCTAGTGTGAAAGCCCTGGGTACAATCTTCAGTACCAAAAAAAGGACAGAAAGCAGACCCCGAGTTGAGTTTCAAGTCTATAGATTCTCATGCACACAGAAGGACCAGGAGAATCAGGGCACTCTCCCTCTGGGGGTGCATGGCAGGGAGGGCTGCACCTCCTTGCTGTCAGTGACTACAGTGGGCGGGAGATGAAGTCTGTGGAGTCCACTGGGGCACTCCCTGCTGTGACAGCCAGGAGAGATAGCTTTTGGGGGCTGAGCTGTGGCTGCCATTTATTTACAAACTTTGGCCATGGGAGAGCCTTTGAGGCTTGAGTGTCTTCATCTATAAGATGGCAAAACCACTCCTGCCTTGCTAATTGTCATTCTGCAGAAAATACTTCTGGAGTGCCCGGTACTTAGTAGATGCTCAGTAAATGACACCTAATCTCATCTTTTAAATTTTATTATTTTTGTGGTACTGGAGACTGTACACAGGACCTTTGTACTGAGTAACATCTCCATCTTTTGGTACCGGGGATCGAACTCACGACCTTGCACTTGCCAGGCAGGCGCTTGTATCACTGAGTTAAACTCCCCCTGCCCTTAGACTTTTTTTTAGTGTTAATTTTTTTACATTAAGACAGCAGCTGGCTAAGTCACTAAGTTGCCCAAGCTGAGTCTGAACTTCTGCTGCTCCTGCATCAGCCTCCCAGAGTTCTGGGATTACAGGTAGGCACCAGCATTTGTGGCTCCTACTCTTCTTTCAGTTGACCTGAAGGCTCTATAACCTTGTTGCTAAAATCTCACATTTTCTAAACCCAAAACTCACTTTAATCAGAAAAATGAGTAAACTATCGCTTATTTCCCAGAGAAGACTTTGGGTGTCAATTTCCATTCTCTTCCTGGCAGGGGACAAGTCAATTCATGGAGAGAGAGGACAGTAACATTCTCCACAGCTGCCCTGTGCCCAAGCACTCTGAGGCTCCTCTGGAAGCAGACGGCAGCCCAGGAGCCCCGGACAGGGCCTGTCCTCAAGCCAGTGCCAGGGAGGGTCAGTGAGGAGAGCCTCGCTCCAGGGCAAAGCTCCTCAGGTCAGAGGTTGCCCCGTTCTTTGAGCAATCAGGGGCCCGCCTGCATCTCTGTGCAAGCCAGGCTTACAGCTTATCCTCTCACTTCTCAGAATGACCCAGGGAGAAAGGAGAGCAGAAATAAGTGATCTACAGCCAGGTGTGCAGAGGAAGTAAAGGGGACAGGAGGGAGGATGGATGGGGCGGGGGCTGAGTAGGTGAACCAGTGAGTGAATATATGAATGAGTGCCTCGGGACAGGAGCAGAGTCCCACGGCCAGAGCAGGCCAGAGGTGACTCCTGTCACAGGTGTCAGTGGAGCTGATGTCCGGTGGGGGTGGGAGGCAGCACCCTTGCTCCACATGATCTCAGATCCTGGGCCTGAGGGCTCCATCCGGGGCCCGGGCTTCAGAGTCTAGCAGAACTTGACTTGAATCCCTCTCATGTATGTGCCTGGTCAGCCCTGGTACCTGGGCCTCCTCGCCCTGTAGGACTAGGGTGACAGTGTCTGTGGCATGCATGCACATGTGAATGCCTGTTCCCTGGATGCCTGCCACTGCCACACTGTTGTCACTTGCCACCAGGCACAAAAGCAGGGGACCAGCTGAGGCAGGGCAGGGGCACAGCTGCTGAGCCACACAGCCACCTCAGTAGGGACCTGCAACCCTATTCTGGTCAGCAGCCACAGCCCTAGAAGTAAAAACAAGAACAATCCTATCTTCAGGCCCCAGCCAGTCTGCGAGAACACATTAATCGATGCTCCCCAGAAATCATCAATAATGCTCCTCTGTTCTTACCCAGCAACTTCCTTTCTAAGCTTCCACCAGCTTCTCAACCTTCCACTGTGGCCAGGATGCAGTCAGCTTGTTTTCTGGGGTTTTTCTTTTCTTGTTCGGCAGTGTTGGGTGTGGAAGCCAGGGCCTCGTGCATAATTAGCAGGCGCCCAGCAGTGAGCTGCACACCCAGCCTACTTTTGAAAGCTGAGTGTTTCCGTTAGGATTTAATCACTGCCCGTGGGTCCGTGCAGCATGGAAGGCTGTGTTCTAACCACACTGGCTGGAGAGCTAAATTCTTGTGCTTTTCCACAGCACAAACACCGTTGCAATTCACTGACCCCCAGCCCACCCAGTCACACACCATGGGGTGCACACTACAGTGCGGGAGGGAACACTCTTCAGGGTGCAGTCCCAGCTCCAAGACCCAGGACCTGGCCTGGTCAACTTAATGCCTCTGAGCCTCAGTTTCTCTCATCTATGAAATGGGGCCCACCGTGAGGACAGTGGACAGCTGATGTCCAGCTGCCTGCAGGACTCTAAGTGTCCAGGAACTGCTGGTCTACTTTCCCCGACTGGTAAGTGTAGCTCTTAGAGCTTGTGGAAAAGGCCTCCCCAGAGGAAATAAATAATGAATCGTAGCCTCATCAGATGCCGCCAGAGGAGCCAGACAGACTGGAGCCACGGATGAGAACACCCAAGTCGTGGCGGCGGGGTGGGGGCTGTTGTGGAGGGAAGCTGGTGACCGAGCCCTGAGACCTTGAGGGAAGCAGAGGAGTGGGTGTGGAAGTCCCCGCCCAGCTATGTCACGCCTGCCAGACCCCTCCCTCACCCTCCTGTTTTGGCCCAGGGCCTAGGGGACAGTGGGGTCCCTCTCCGCCATTTTCATAACTTCAAATGTACCTCTACCTTGGCTGAGCATCTACTATGTGCCGGACCTGTGATGGCACTTTTTTTTTGCCTTCTCACTCAATCCTTTTGACTGCTGGGTGACCTCTGTTTCACAAATGAGGAGACAGACTGAGAGAGGGAAGGACTTGCACAAGGTCACACAGCTACTAACGGAGCACAGGCGTCTAGAATCCAGGCTTGGAGGCCCCAGAGGGTCTGCTTTTTCTCTTAGACCACCTTTCTTCACTCTCCACCTACTGCCTCCCCCTAGCACCGAGCTTCTAAGTATAATCATTTTCTCAATTCTGTTAGAAAGAGGCCTACACATCAAATATCCTGAAATAAAGAATCCCCACCTGCAAAGCCTGTGAAGTCAGAAACTATGTATCTTTCAAAACACACCGTAGAGCAGGATGTGGTGGCATATGCCTATAATCCTACCTACTTGGGAGAGGGGGGCAGGAGGATTGTAAATTCAAGGCCAGCCTGGGTCACTTACCAAGACTCTTTTCTTTTCTTTTCTTTCTTTCTTTTTTCCTTTCTTTCCTTTCTTTTCTTTCCTTTCTTTTCTTTCCTTTCTTTCCTTCTTTCCTCGGTACCAGGGATCAAACTCATGACCTAGCACCAGCCAGGCAGGCGCTTAATGCCACTGAGCTAAATCCCCAGCCTCAAGACCCTTTCTTAAAATAAAATGAGCTGGGGAGGTAGCTGACTGGTAGAATCTCCTAGGTTCAATGCTCAGTACAAAAAAAAAAAAAAAGCCTTGGTAAACAGAACCCACTTTATCTTTTAGTCATTTTCTGCCTCAGAACAACAAGTTCAGGAACTCGGCTCTGTGTTCAGACCCACCTGGATCAATGCGTCCCCAGTATACAACCTTCTGGAAGAGTTAGTTAGCTCAGATGTCTAAGAAGGATCTGAAGGAAGAGCTTTGCACATTTCCGGACCTGAACTGCCAAGCTTCTTTCAGTTTTGTTCTGTTCCTCAGGTAACAGAAACTGCCACAGGTGTGCACCCTCCTTCCCACATCTGCTCGCTGCTGAGCACCTGTGCATCAGCCGCCTAAGCTGTGCAGGGCCTGCAGTCAGGGATGACGGACACTCAGTTTTCCTGGAGCTCAGCTCAGGGAAGAGACAGGGAGGTGGAGGGAGACGACCCAGGCTGTCCTTAGGAGGCCTCGCAGGCTGTCTCCTCCATCCTGCTCTACCAGCAGGAGGCCTTTTCTCAGCTCACTCAGCCTTAGGGAGTAAAACTTTCCCAAATTCTGTTTTTGTGCTACAGGCTAGGGCCACACACGATGAGCATGTACTCTACCACTGCATTCATCCAGAACTTCCCTCTGGGTTCGTTCGTTCTTTTTTTTTTTCTTTTTGGGACAGGGTTTTGTTATGTAGTTCAGGTTGGACTCACTTTTGTAGCTCAGGCTGGCCTTGAACTTGCAGTGATTCTCCTGCCTCAGCCTCCTAAGTGCTGGGATTACAGGTGTGCACCACCCCACCAGGCACTCTCTCAGTTTTAAGTCTGTCCCTAGTCAATTCCAGTGTCTTCTTCTAGCTACCTTTTGCTTACATCAAATACATGCAGAAATCCAAACAGAATTAAAGAGAATCAGACACAGGCAGCAAAACTTGGAAACTGTCAGCTAGCCAGCGTTAGATGGACAGCTGGCTTCATCATATGGTGGCTATTACTCTAGCATATATGGCCACAAACAGCTCTGTTTCCTGTTATAATAGTTCTGTCCTGGGTTAGAAGTTACTCTATCAATGATCCTGGTGTCCTGTCCTACACCAAGGCACCATGACTTTTGGGGCCTTTGTTGCTACACTAACCTTAAGAGTCCTCATCTTTTTTAAAAAAAAATATATTTTAAAGAGAAAATAAAAATAAAACAATTTCAAAACAGGTTAGTAGGAGAGTTACAAAAGTTAATATGTTGCATATTGTTGTCTTTAGAGTACAAGACATAGGCATATCTTGTCTAAACAGTATTAACACAAACCTTTCTTTTCAATGAACTAAGAGAAACTAGGTATATAGCTATCTTAACTCTCTTGTGTATATTTTTTTCTTTTTCCCTTCCTTCCTTTCCCCCATCACAGTTTGTCTTTTCTTTTGAACTGGTTCTTCTCAATTCACAGTATCTATTGTACATTTTGGACCTTATGTACTCTTTCAGTTTCTCACAGAAGTGAAACAAAACAATGTTTACACATGCACATCTGATTTACTTGACTTACAAGTATGGTTTCCAGTTATATTCATTTACCTATAAAAGTCTCCAGTTTATTCTTCTTTATGGCTGAGTAGTACATTTAAAAACCACATCTCTTTTATCCATTTGTCAGTTGATGGGCATCTGGGTTGTTTCCAGAATTTAGCTATTACAAACTGCACTGCTATAAACATGGGTGTACATATTTCACTGTGGTATGATGTTTTTAATTCTTCTGGGAAGATATCTAGAAGGGGAATAGCTGGGTTGAATGGGACCTCCAATTCTAGTTCTCTGAGAAATCTCCACACTGATTTCCACAGTGGTTGTACCAGTCTACACTCCCACCAACAGTGAAGAAGGGTTTCTTTTTCCCCATAGGCCCCACCAACATTTGTTATTGCTTGATTTCTTAATGACGGCCATTGTTTCTGGGGTGAGATGGAATCTCAGTGTTATTTTAATTTGCATCTCTCAAATCACAAATCATGTTGAACATTTTTTCATGTATTCATTTGCCATTTGTATTTTTTTCATTTGAGAAGTGTGTGTTCATCTCAGATGCCCATTTTTGGATTGGGTCTTTGAATTCAGGGGAGGAGGTCTGATTTTTTTCAATTCTTTATATGTCTTAGATAGAAGTCCTTTGTCTGAGGGGCAACTAGCTATAATTTTTTTCCCACTCTATGGATTCTGTTTTCACTCTGTTGGTGATTTCTTTTGTTGTGCAAAAAGCTTTTTAATAAGGTGAGATCTCAGTTGTTGATTCTTTGTAATATTTCCCTTACAGTCTGGGTTTAGCTCATGAAGTCTAGGAGTCCTCATTTTGTTTCTGCTTTTATTTCTGAGTGCTGGGGATTGAACCCAGGGCCTGCACCATGCGAGGTACTCTAGTATTCTACCATTGAGCTACACACTCATCCTTTTTTAATTTTTCAAATTTTAAAAAAAATTTTTGGTACCAGGAATCAAACTCACAACCTCTCGCTTGCCAGGCAGATGTTTATGCTGCTGAGCTAACCCCTCAGCCCTTTTTATTTTATTTTGAGGCAGGGTGGCCTTCAACTTGTGATCTTTGTGCCTCAGCCTCCAGAATGGCTGGGATTTTAGATGTGTGTCACAAGGTCCAGTCCAAGAGCCCTTGTTTTAGAAGACAGAAGTGGTGGTGGTGAAGGAATGCAGCACACAGGCATGGGGGGTCAAATCTCAGCCTTGCCTGGTAGTGTGTGATTGTGGATGAGTCTGTTCATCTCGCTGAGCCTCAGCTGAACTCACATATAAAACATGAACAGCACCCTCTACCTGGAGGGCTGCTGGGAAGGTTAAAGGGGTAACTATAAGACCGCCTGGTGCATTCGTGTTTAATGAGGGTGGCCCAAGATCGCTTCCTTATGCAGTCCTGCATTGCACATTTGTGACACCTGTGCACTGTCCAGTCTCTGTGCTGGGAGTTGGAGGCAGAGGTCAATCAGATCTGGAGGTCATAACTGGAGTTCATAACTCTGCGGTGCGATCTGAAGGTCGGGGACTCTCCTATATGTGAGGACGGGACGGGGAGGGCCGTGGAGAGGAACCTGGATGGGGAGGACTTGCTAGTGCAATGCGCCCCCTTTCCAAGGGCCCTGACTACCACTGCACTCAAACTCTTCAAGAACCCAAGGCTTTGAGTTGCATTCAATGGGAGCGAGGCGTCAGCATCCAGTACTTTTTGATGGGCAGCAATGGTCACAGCAATCGCAGCCCGATTTGGCTCTTTATGACCTCTGGGTATTACCTCCAAAATAAAACAAGCCAAGCAAGGAAAGAGATCTGACAGCCATCCAATCTGTCACCACAACCCACTTGAAGGAATCTCAAAAAAGGAGTCTGAACAAGTGGTGGGGCAGGGGACAGATGTGCAAGTGTAGGAGGGCACACTTGTGTGTCGTATACACTCTGTGTTTGCTTTTGGTGGTGGAATTTCCTGGTAGAGCATGAAGCATAGGTCTCAGCAAGGAGCCCCAAAGGCCCAAGGGAAGAGCTTTAAGCAACCCAGGAAAAGACTTTTAGGAGGAGAGACTGTTTGGGCCCAGGATTAGCAAGTCCTTAGCAGATGAGGAGAACCTGGGAGACGGGGGTCAGCCTGGAAAGCCAGGCACTTGATACTTAGAAGAGCACTGGGAGGCTGGGTCGCCACTCTCCTTCCTCATTCCTGCCCACCCACAGCTGCCACCCCAGCCCCGCAGCCGCCAGTGACAACACCCTGGCCTAAGCCCCTCTTCATCAGCAGCTCTCTGAGGGGCTATTTGCAGAGGCCCCAATTTGGAGCTGGAAGGCTTTGCACACAAGTGTTTGACTTTGAAAGACAGAAAGGGATGTCGCAGCAGGTGCCCGCGCTTCCATCCCAGCCCCGCCCGCCTTGCAGGCTCCTGGGGAGCTCAGCACTACACACGCGCGCGTGTGTCTGAGTGTGTGCGTCATCCCCACATCTGCTGCCCCGTGACAAGGGCCTTTGAAGCCACACAATGACGCCATCTGCCAGGGACAGCCTGGTGGCTCACTCAGCAGCCCTGACCTCATGGTTGCTGTGGCAACCAAAATGGTGGCCTGGGCCTTTCAGAAACACCATCAGGCTAAAGATCTCACAGGTTCCCTGCAAAAGAGAAGCCTGCAAGCCTGGCGCTTCTTTGGCCCACACTTGAATGGTGTAGACAGGGCAGAGAAAGCAGACAGGCTGCTGGCCAAAGTGGGAGGGAAAGAAAAGGAGCCACAAAGGGTTTGGTCCCTGGGTGAGGGAGGAAGGGTTTCTTTCCTGTGGCTCCATGGAACCTCCACTCTCACCTTGACCTGGCTGGGGCTCTGTCCCCCGTGGATGGAGACTGCATGGCCTTCGTTAGACATGTCATGGCGGGTACCTCTGCACTTTCTGCGGACCCTCTCTCCTCATCCTCCAGGACCCACATCATTGGTTAGAAGATGAAGACCTGACAGTCCCTTTTCCTCTCCCTCTCCCTCTCCTCTCCCAGTAACTGCCTTGGCTTTTCTCTTGGGGAGCCCCATCCCTTACAATCTTTGTCCTTGGGTCTGGACAGCCACAGGACCTAGGCCTGGCCACCCAGAGGACTCCATTCTCCAACCACAGGTATGACACTGGACCCGAGCCGGGTCCGTGAGAGCACAACTTTTTTTGGAATCGGGTGGGAGTACTGAGGAAGAGGTGATTCCTTTTGGTAAATTCTGTTTGCAAATGAAGCTAGGACAGAAGAAGGCAAATCAAGATTGATAGAGTCCTCCTGACATGGATTTAGCCATGCCTAAGGCCCCTCCAGCCAGTTTCAGTGCTGTTGTTCTGTAGTTTTGACTAAAGCAGACCTAGTCTCAGCAGAAAATGAAAAAGCCAGGAGAAGATTCCTGATCTTGAACCATTACTAAAAGTACGAAGCCAGGTGTACTGGAAGGCACCTGTAATCTCAGCTCCTCAGGAGACTGAGGCAGGAGAATCACCTGAGTTCAGGAGTTCAGAGCCTGCCTGGGAAACACAGCAAAGCCTATCTCTAAAAAAAAATAAAAAAAAAAAGTTTGAAGAAATATAGATGCTTAAGGGCGTATGTAAATTTAGGCCTCCCAGGGCCAGGGATACAGCTCAGTGGCACAAGCACCGGCCAGGCAAGCGTAAGGTCCCGAGTCTGATCCCTAGTACCAAAAATAAATGAATAAATAAATAAACTTAGGCCTCAGATTCCAAGTCTGCGAGGTAGGAACCATCACCCATCTTGTCTACCTTAGTTGACTCTAGTTTGCCCAACATCTCCTCTTGGCTCTTGGCTGAAGCAGGACACTGTGACCGCCTGTTCTGTCCCCAAGGACATTCTGAGCTAGAGGCCAGGAAGCTTACACACATGATAGAAAAAAAATTAGTATGAGATGAAACTGACAGCAGCTTGCAGCTGCCCCAGAGGAAACTGGATAAGAACAAGATAATAGCAAAGAAGAGAGAAGAAAGTAAAAGTAAACAGACCATCAAGAGAAAAGAAAGACAACAATTTCACCTGATGAACAGTTATGGCTGGAAATAAGGCATGAATGCTACTAAAAAAAATTTCCATAAAATAAAAAACGGGGGAGAAAATCATCAGCCTCTCATGGAGCCATATGGAGATTTGTTTTAGGAATTGAAGACTTAGCCCTTGGAAAACATTCTCCAGGTGACATGCCACTGACACCAGTGTGTTCTGCGTAATGCTTCTCGGCTTCCCTGGGTCAAAGCCTCCTGGTCCAGCAGGAGCCACAGCCGGCATCGGCTTCCTGGCCACTCACCGTGGTGATGAACCTGTACAGCGGCTGCCTTCTCTCTGTGTACTTCACCGTGATGGGGCTGAGGTCGTAGCGGAACCAGATGGCAGGGATGATGCGGCCCGTGTGACTGTAGGCGACGTACTCCTGGGGTAGCAGAAAGGAGGCGGCTGTGAGAATCGGAAGTACAGACGAGGTCTCATGGGGTCACAGAGCAGCCTGGGAGGGCTTTTTCCCTCTGCCCCATGGAGCCAGGCTCCACTGCCTCCCTGTAGCCCTTTCCCTGCCCTCAGCATGTGGTGGGTAACACCCGGGGAGGCATCATTCACCCCTTCTGCCACTGGGAAATGGACCGTGTGACCCAGAGGCAGCATTGGAATCAAAATATGAATGTGAAGGCAGAGGCATGAAAGGAAAAGTATAACTTTGGGCTCAGTCTTGAGTAAAACCAATTGCCCCTGGGCCATGCCAAGTTCATTTATTTGCTTGGCACTGGTCTGCTGAGTGCCTCTGCTGTGCTGGGTGCTGGGGTCCCCAAGACAAGGAAGCCCCATCCCCAGAAGGGTCACAGTCTGACCTCACGCATGTGCTCAGAGGGACATGAGCTGAGAACAAGCGGCCAGTTCCCACCTTGGGAATCTGGAAGGCTTATCAAGGAGGGGATATTCTGAACCACACATATATGTACGTACGTGTGTGTGTGTGTGTGTGTGTGTGTGTGTGTGTGTGTGAAAAGTACACAGGCCACCTGGGAGCAAGCTAGTACCAAGGAAGAGGGACAACACAGAGAACGAGAAGGTAGGCCCAGTCCTGCCACAGGCTGCCTCAGAAGGCACACAGCGAGGGCTAATGGACACTGCTCGGGGCTTTGGCTTCCCCACCCATCCATGAAGTGGGGTGAGGGGAAGACCCACAGAATCCCTCTGATTTGGGTGCTTCAGGGTACAGAACACCTCTGGCCTAGGTTCTCGTTCTAAAATTAAAAAAGGAAATTTTTGTGGTGTGAGGGGTGGACTGAGGGCCTTGTGCAGGCGGGGTAGGTGCTCTACTACGGAGCTAAGCACCGGTGTCTGTTCAGTTGTCTACCATAAATGGAGACTGTCACCAGGGCGGGGCACTCCCAGCCCCAGTGCTGGGCTTGAGCAGCTCTGGAGCCCTGACCTCCTCACTGGACGCCAGCCTCGCTCACAGCAGAGGCCAGGGCCAAAGCCACAGTGAAGCTGAGCAGCCTGTTCCGGCCTCGGGCAAAGATCTGGAGCAGAGAAAGATCAGCTTTCTTCAGGGCGAGCTGTGGGGCAGGGTGACTGGCTGGGTCACGGCCCAGAGATAGGGAATAGGGAAAAACAGCAGCAGTGGGTGTCATTTACCCAAACTATCTTTGTGGGCCGCGCATTTTTGAAACCACTGCCTGGTTTGACAGCAATCTTATAAAGAGGGAACCAGTGGCAGTATTAAAAATGAATAAACTGAGATGCTGATGTGATGTCTTGGGTCACGTAGTTGGCAATGACTGAGCTGGGGCCTGAACTGGTCCAGAGCTCATGTTCTTTCTGGCCAAACCACATCTGTATCCTGGCAGCTGGCTGCTGTCAGCACTGGAGGGTGACAAGGAGCTGCTGTGGTCTGAATGCAGTCCCTAAAGCCAAATGATAGCATTTGGAGATGCGGCCTTTGGAAAGTAATACGGTTAGATGAGATCATGAAGGTGGGACTGCCAAGATGGCATTGGTGTCTGAGAGACTCAGGCTGGCACACTTGCTCTGTCTTGACTGATGCTGTGATGCAACATAAAGGCCTGCCTGGACATCCAGTCTCCATGACCGTGAGCCACAGAAACTTCTATTCTTTATCAATCACTTAGTCTCAGGTATTTTGTTATAGCAACAGAAAATGGACTAAGACAGGTGCCCTCCCTATGAAACAGTGAATAAAGAAATAGCCCTTGAAGACTGCCCTTGAAGAGATATATTACAACATTAATCCAGGATGGATCACAGCAGAGGGGTCCTAAGTCACAACAGAAAGTAGCTTCCAGGTGGGCAGATTCTACAGCCCCTTGTCAGATGGAGTGGGTGATGTAATAGACCAGACTCTGGAGCCCCAGGCAAGCCTGGTTCTCAACCCTACTTGGCCACCTCAAAGGTCTATGACACCTCAGTGTCTTGCTGAACAAATCTATAAAATGAAGATAACACACCCAGTATCAGAGCGGTCAGACTGAGAGGATGATGGAGGCAGAGTTTAGCATGTCTAGCCTATAGGAAGTGCTCAATAAATGCAGTTTCTGCTCCTTTATTCTAGTTAACTGAGCTAAACAGTGGACCTGGGCAGTCCTGGAACAGAAGAAAAAGGCAAGCGCTGGAGCTGACAAGGAAAAGCTCTGGGTCTGAGGAGGTGTTTCAGCCAATAGGCTCCAAGCATTTGTGCGCCATCCGCAGGGTCATCTCTGCAGAGGCCCGAGGCCATCTCTGCTTGAAAATCCCCATGACTACTGTTTCCCCCTGTTTCCCTCCAAGGCCTTTCTGTATGACTCCATGAGTTTGAGTCTTGGGGCGCTGGGATGCTCTTGATGTTCATCTATTAATCCATAGCTATGCTGGAATGATTCACCAGCTTCTTGATTTTGGATAAAATACCTATGTCCCAAGCAGTCCCAAGATTAATAAGCATGTGCTGGAGCATCTGTCACATGCTTATTAATCAAGGCCTGAGCCTGAAGGACCAGACTGATGCAGGACCTTTGAAGCATCTGCAACCCTGAGACCTTTGGGGAAAGCCTCTCCCTGCCCTGTCGCAACAAACCCTCACATCCTGGTTAGATTTTCTCTCCTGGACGCTAAGACTGCCACAAGGCAAGGACTGGGTCTTTCATCTTTATCCAGAGGAGTGCCTGGCGAGACAACCTCCCACCCTCTTCCAGGAGAGAGGCCAGAAAGGCAGCCGCAAAAAGGACCCCAGGCGCGGCTGCCTGTCACTACCGCTTGGCACCAGCAGAGGGCGCAGTTGCACCCCGCTAGGCGCCCCCCCCCCCAGCCCCCCGCACCTTGTTGGCCACCGTATACTGGTAGGAGTAGCGCTGCTTGCCGCTCTTGTCCTCGTACACCGTGGGCACGATCTTCAGGATGTAGTCGTGGGAGGCGAGGGCTGCGGAGAGGACACAGCAGGATGAGCAGGGGGAGAGTACTGCCCAGTTCTCATCCCCAACCCTCGTGGCTTGGCAAGGGGCTCTTTCCTCAGTCCACCACCAGACGGCCCTCTCCTCCACTGTCCATACTATTAAAACTGGCAACAACCCAAACGTCCACCAGTCAGGCAGCTGTTAGAGGGGGTAGGCAGGGAGACGACAGTGCCTGGAGGCAGCAGGTTACAGACCGGGCAGCTCTCTCCAGTGTGTGGGCACCAGAAGTATCTAGAACAAACTCCAGGGAACTTTGAGCAGCTCTGGTCTCTTGAGAAAGGTCTCATTTTACTGCAGCTATTGGTTGGAATCATTGTACTTTTAAAAACAAACTGGGTTTCTGTTTTAAGAAGAAACAACTCACCAACCACAAAAAAACACATCTTTGAAGAACTGATTGGTTTCTTTCCTGTGTTGGTGCATGACAGATAGGGGTCTGCTTCCCCCTCCTCTGCAATACTCCAGCGTAACTCTCTCTTTTACTTTCTTTCCCACCCAGCCAGGATGGCGGGGGGTGTTGCTGAAGGCCAGGACCATGCCTGCCTGACTCATCCCACTGTCCCCAGAGCCCTGTGCAGGGCCTGGTACGGCAGGGACGGTGGCAAATGCTTACTGGATGAATGAACGGATGGGAGGATGACTGGACAAAGCATGAATGAAAGAACGGATGAATCAGCTACTGATAACGATGAGGTAACCGGAACCAAGCACTGGGCTGTGAGCGGCTGGCCCACGGGCGCGGATGCTCAGTGGGGATAGGTATAGATTTCTGGGGGCCTTCTGGGATGTCAGCAGAGGCTCAAAGACCCACGGATTATTACCTTTTAGGATCCTGGGTTGGGGAGCACAGAGCTAAAATAACCTGGAAATTTAGTCCTGTGGGTTCTAATTCTGGTCTCATCATTGAGTCAATGCTGTTCTTGGACTCATTCTTAGGAGGGTGGAGATTGAAGAACATACTTGGCCCTGACGTGCTCCCTCCCTACCTCTTCCTCTCTCTCCTGCATCTCCTAAGGAAGAGATGGGGCTTCCAGAATTGAACTGATGTCTCAGATACCTGGGAATAGTGCTGCAGCCTCTAAGCGAAGCCCAGAAGACTCCAAGGCTCCTTGTTCGATCCACAGGTCAGAGCGCTAGGGTTATTTGTGGCTAAAAGGTAGACCCTGGACCTCACTGATCCCTATAAAGTCCCACTGAATGGGTCTGGGATTGGGCTCAGCCTCTGCATTTATACTGGGAGTCCAAAGACCACCTTCAACATACAGTACCCATCACACAGGGTTAAAACTTGAATGCATGAGTGGCTGCCTTACCAAAATCACTTTTGTTAGAATACTTTTATTAGAATTTGTGCAAAACACAGGCAGTCAAAAAGGGAAAAATAAATAGCACCCTTAAATTCAACACCCCTAGAATACTGGTTCACATTCTTACTATAAACTGCCAGACATATGTTCATACATATGGTCATGTTTTCCTCTAACAGGATCATGCTGTGATTTTTTTAATAAGGATTGGACATCATGAACATCCTTTTAAATCCATGGTACAGATTGGAAGCTCCCTAGAGAGTCTGTTTCATTTTCACCCACATCCTGTGCCCAGTGCCTAGCACACAGTAGGTGCCAGGCATCTGGGGCCTGGCTGCCAACATGGTCCTGCCACATCACTCTCAGCAGCTGCACATATTCCGTGATGCGGGTACACATGACGTACTCAGCCAACCTCCTCGGGTGGCACTGACGTGGTCCCTCATTTTCACTGTTGTAAACAATGACCCGGTGAGCATTATTTTCCTAGATCTTCATATATGCTCCTGATTATTTCCTTAGCTTACTCTCTGACCAGTAGAACTGATGACTCAAAGGGCAATGACCATTTTTAAGGTCTTTGATGCAGTTTGCCAGATGCCTGCTGGAGGCCCAGCACTAGATTACACCCACAGGGATCCCTGATTAGCTGACCCATCCTAGAGGCTGCTGGCCTCCAATCTGGTCCAGGCAGGCTCACATCCCCTTCATGTTCCCTCCCAATGTCTTAGTTTGGAGCAGTACAAACATAAAGGGTATGGAATGATATGATAAATTCCCACATGCCCACGATGAGCGCTCATGATGTGCAGATCCATGCACTAATCGTTGTGGAAAATCCTTTTTCATTAACCCTCGTGGCAAGGAGACCACTTTACAGATGCAAAAACTGAGGCTCAGAATAGTTAAGAGGCTTTTCTGAGGCTTCAGGGCTAGAAAACAGTGTGAGACTCTGGCATCCATGGTCCTCACCACACTGTCCTGCCATCTGGCACCCACTCCTCCACAGTGGCCTCCAGTGTGACTGCTTATCACTTGCTAAACACTGGGCTCTGCGCAGGGCCCTGGGGACAGACAGAGTAGTGGGTAAGGCAGAGTCTCTGAGTTCATGAAGCTTCTGTTCTAGTTGGAATAACAGCCAAGAACAACAGAAAACTGAAAGAACAGGATCACTTCCAAGAGTAGTACATGCCAGGAGGAAAAACAGGCATGCTATTCGGAGGGGAGTTTCTCTAGATAGGGTGGTCAGGCAGGGCTGAAGTGGTGGCACCTGAGCTCACACCTAGATGCAAGGGACCTGTAAGATGAAGGTCCAGCAGAACTGAGCTCAGAAGCTGAGGAAATGAGAGCCAGCCCTGCCCTTGGCTACTTTGTGCCTGATCTCCTATTTTTCCTTCTGCGTCATGCTGAGATGGCTTTTGTCACTAGCCCAGGGCAGGCAAGGTCTTCCATGGCCATTCTCTCCATGGGCTCCCGCACTCTGGGGCCTTCCTAGCTTCATTCTTTTCCAGTGCGGGGCAGCTGAAGGGTCGTCCTAGCTGCGAGCACAGGCAGATGGCCACGGGGAAACATGCTGCTCCTGGGAGGACAGTGACTGCCTACCACATACAGACTGCTAGCCGCTACCGTCACCAGACATCGGCATAACAGCAAAGCGGTACTCTTCATGGGGAAGAAGGACCATGCAGGCAGCATGGGGGGGCTCATACTCAGCTGGAGAGCGAGCAAGCAATGTTCGGAGCAAATAGCATACATGCTGGGCGGGATGGTACATGCCTATCATCACAGCACTTAGGAGGCTGAGGCAGGAGGATCACTGCAAGTTCGAGGTCAGCCTGGGCTACACAGTGAGGCCTTGTCACAAAAACTAGAACAAATGAACCAAAAAAACCAAAACAAAACTCAGAGTAAATGGCACACATAGCAGAGGCATTTCTGTGATGACAAGAAACTGGAGACACCTGACATCCTGATCCCGAAAGGATGCCTTCAAGAAGCCAGATGGAGGGGCAACCCACTCCAGACTCCCTTCTGTCTTTCTTCAGACAGAAGCTTCCTTTCTCTCAATAAATATATTCTACAAAAAAAAAAAAAAAAAAAAAAACAGAAGCCAGGTGGAGCGGTCAGGTGGAGCAAACCTGCTTTCCTCACAGGCAATAGGACAAAGATGGTGGTTATGTAGCAACCGCAAGTACAAAACCGAGAAAGGAGACTGTGACCTACACCCTGCCAAAATACAAATGACTTCTGTTCACAGTCAGGGACTGCACAGGGACACTAAGAAATGAAAAGTTTGGTTTGTCGGGGGACAGATCATGGGCAATGTTTCCTTTTGTTTGGGTTCCTGGCCATGGGAGAAAACGTGTTTTAGGAAAAAACAAGAGAAGCCACGCGGGTAGAAACAGCGAGCTCAGGGGAGAAGTAGGCAAAGTCAAGGTGCCCTGTCCTGCAGAAACCAGCGTGCGTGCGGCAGGGGTTGTGCCTGCCTGGGTCCGTACCGTGCGCATGCGCACACACGCGGGCGTAGGTCCACGCTCGCGTGCACGCTCTTAGGCGCACGCTCTTAGGCCCGTGGTGTTCTTTCTAAAGGGAGAGGGCTGTGGGAGGAGCCAGGGTTGGTAGGAGGGGTTCAAGCGGGAGGAGGTGACTGGACCACCTACCATACAGGACTGTTCTCCGCATGGATGGCGGCTCTGCCATCACCCCCAGGGAATCTTAGGGGATCCTCTCCACTCAGAACAGTGAAGTGGTAGTAACGACAGTGGTAACAATGATAGCATAGCACTAGCCGAGGTCAGCTGATGTGCCAAGGACCGTCATACCCTTCTCAGGAGACAGCTTTTCTTCCCATCCCGTAAAGATGGGGAGGAGTCCGCCTTCCTCCCCACGCCACTGCAGGAGAGGTGCAGCTGCCCCGGCTGTCACCAAGGGCCAGGTGAGCTCTCTGCCCTCTGTCCTTCTTCCCACTTCACCATGACAGAGGGTTGTCCCGGTGGGATACTCACGATTGGAGGTCAGTCTGTCTGCTCCTCCCAGAGCGTTGAAAGCTCCATGGACATTCTGGACCTATGGAGAGGCACAGTGAGGGATGTCCCCAGAAGTCGCCACCCCCAGGCCTGGCCTGGCTATGGGGGATTGGCTAGGTGCCACCTAGCATAGGGATCTCACTTATGTGTAAAGAGAATCCAGCAAGATTTGTCTCACAGAGAGGTGGTGGGGAGAAAACAGTGTGAGCGGGGCTCACGGTAGGCCAGGCCAAAGCTTGCTTCCCATCTGGGGCACCTAGTATGAGCCACTCTGTCTGGCAACTTTGTGTCCTCTCATTTAATGGCCTTAAAGATGTTATCATTGGGCTCATTTTACAGAAGAGCAAACCAAGGGTTGGCGAGGCATCCTGCAGCTGTCGGGGGTTGAGCCAAAGCCAAAATTCAAATCTGTCTGAAGCTCTGTGCATGAAGCCGCATGGACAGAGTGCTCCCAACTTCTGAAAAGCCCCAAGAAGGGCCCAGGCAAGGGGTGCTCCAAAGCAGTTGCCTCCAACCCAGCCCTACATGCTGACCCCAGTGGTCTGCTGAGCACTCAACAGAACGGCACCCCTTCAACGGTCAAGGCGCAGAGCAGAAGGAGGGAAGACCGTCCATTTGCAGGGACTGGAATCTGAAGTCTTGGTTTCTAGCCCACAAGGATGGGGTAATGAAGACAAGAGTGCTAGAATATTCCCTTCCATTGCTGTGGATTGTGGTTTTTATCTCACATTCATTTCTATAATTGGATTAAAGCTTGATAAATATTCTTAAAACAAATTTTTTTTCTTTCTGTACTGAGATTGGATCTGAGGCACTTTACCACTGATCTACATTCTCAGCTCGCTTGCTCTTTCTTTCTTCTTTCTTTCTTTCTCTCTCTCTCTCTTTCTCTCTCTTTTTCTTTCTTTCTTTCTCTTCTCTTTCTTTTCTTTCTTTCTTTCTTTCTTCTTTCTTTTTCTTTCTTCTTTCTTTTCTTTCTTTCTTTCTTTCTTTCTTTCTTTCTTTCTTTCTTTCTTTCTTTCTTTCTTTCTTTCTTTCTTTCTATTATGAGACAAGCTCTTGCTAAGTCACTAAGCTGCTCAGGCAGCTCAAACTCGTAATCCTCCTGCCCAGCCATTCTGCCGCTTGTACACTGGGTGCGCTGTAGGTAACCACAGCCGTGCGCTCAGGGAGAGACAATGAAGACGAGTTCCACAAAGACTTCTCCAGAAGGCGTCGCCCTGTGCCCAGGGAAGACAGATGGCACCAGTGACACAGCCCCCTACACTCACTCCTGGCCACACCGCCCCGAGTGCTCCCTGCTCACCTGTAGTGTGTCCCCGAAGGAGAGCTTGTGGATGATGTGCGTCATGTCCGGGTTCTGTGGCTGGGCTGTGGCACTGTGCGTGGACACATGGAAATTCCCAGGGACCTGGGGAGAAATGCAGGTTTCAGGAGCTTGGGTGACTGCCCTAGGAGATGGAATGTAGGGACTGTGTGATCCAGGCATGGGTGGGCTGTGGGATCACACAGATCTGAGTTTGGATGCTGGCTGGAGTCACTGTGTGTCTCTGAAAGAGTCACTCTACCTCTCTGAGCCTCAGGTTCCCTAACTGTACAGTGAAGGCAGTAGTAGCTACCAAGGAGGGTGCTGGGACAGACTGGTACAAGAAGGTACCCACTGCATGACAGCCAAGATGCAGCTGGTCCCCACCTACCTCCATGGAATCTGGGCCATGGCTCAAGGTAGGTCGGGGCTGAACTGTGAGCCTATAGACTACCAGTGCTTCCTGGAGCTTCACGGCACAGTCGCCACATACCCAGTCTGCCCGCTGGCCTAGACAGGGGTCCCCAAAGGACACACTGTAGTAGCCTCCGTTTTTCCTCAGGTCTCTCAGCCCTCGCCCAGCCGGACCAGTGTTGTATCACATCCACTGGGACAATCGTCCGTTCCATGTTGGCAGTGGGCAAAGGCTGAAGCGGACAACCATGTGCCAAGGTGCCCTCCTGACCTGTTTGCACCAGCAGTCTTCTTCCCCCTCTCCCATCCCTCAGCTGCTCGGACCAAACCCAGTGTTGTCCTGCAACCCTCTCTCTTACCCCACATCAGGAAACCCTGTCGGTCACACCTTCAAATCACACCCAGCATCTGACTCTTCTGAGGCCTTACTGCTGCTCCTGTCCACGCTCTCTGGACAGACAACTGTGGACTCCTTCTTGGGCTTTTCGCCCTTCTCCTGCCCCAGGCATTTCCTCAGCAGAGGTGGGCGAGACACTTTAAACCCTTGGTATGATCTCCTTGCACCTCCACCCCAGACTCTCTAATGGTTCTGTTCCTCAGCCTCCTATAGTTTGGGTGCAGTTTGGCCCCCAAGGGTTCAGATACTGGAGGCCGGTCCTCAGTGTGGCAGGTGACAAGCAGTAGGATCTGGGGGAGAGTTCTCAGGTGATCCGAAGGCTCTGCCCTTGACAGGGATTAATGGTGTTCTCATGAGATCTTGGTTAGTTTTTAAAAGAGGATTATAAAAAGCAAGACAGCCCCCCTCCTCCACTTCCTGTCTCACCATGGGACCCCACTCACATGTCTGCCTGCCTGCCATCACGATACCATCTGCCATGAAGTCCTCATCACAGGCCAAATCAACAGGGCTGCCTGATGCAAAACCGAGCTAATAAACCTTGTTTTCTTTACACATCACCCACTGTGGCCCTGGAAAAGCTGACTACTATAGAGTCAAAGTCTGTATCCTCATGTGTTACGGCCCATCCATGCACCTGCCCCATGCTATCTTGCTCCTATCCCACTGTTCTCACCTCTGCTCATCCTGGGCTCCCCAGTGTGCTGGGAGTGCTGCCCAGCACGCTCCCACCCCTGCTGGGTGCCCTTGTCTCTGGCCCACCCTCGCCTCCTTCAGTTTATGCTCAGGGCCCTCCATGCCTGCCCACCTGTCTGAAGGGCACCAGGACCCCTCTACACACAGCTGCAAAAACACTGCGCGCCACCCCCTGCCATCACCTTATATTCACCTTGTCCTCTTCTCTCTCCTCCAGCAGAAGGTAAGATCCCTGCCAGCAGGGATTCGTTCCCTGCTGTACTTCCCAGACCCTGACTCACAGCAGATACTCAGCAAATATTTACTGAATGAGGGAAGGGCATTCAATCCTTTGACTCTGGAACCTGACTGTGGTCCATGATACAGAATAGGAAACTGAGGCTCGCAGTAGGGGAGAACCTTGTTAAGGTCACAGGCCAAGAGCTGCATTGAAACTCTTGAACATGCTCTTCCCTCCCACTGATGCCTGGATGGCCCCTTAATCTCAGTGCCCTAGGCTCACGGTCACATGAAGCCAGTCCTGCAGAAGGTACAGATCTGGGGAGAGGACCCAGACAGTCTGGCCTGGCCAAGCCCTTGGCTCACTGTGACTCGGACTTAGAACACATGATGAGACCCTGGGAGACCCGCACTGGCCCAGAGGGCTGTGCAGATGATGGGCGCTAGGAGAAGAGCCCCCAGCTTTACTGGGGTACAAGGCCTGTTGGGGAGGGCTTCCTCCCCAAGAATGTCCTTGTGCTAAAGCCCTGAGGACGAGTCTGTGAGACTCAGGTAGACTGGGAAAGGCATCCGGGCAGAGGGAACTGCATGACCCAGGGCAGGGATGTTGTCACAGCCAGAAGAGTTTGAAATTATTGCATCCTGAATAGAGAAGGGCCTGGGGGGCCAGTAGCAGGGGAAAACAAAGAAGCACCAGAGGGAGGTGGGGCCATTTATCAAGACCCCAAATGCCACACATAGACCCCAGGGTTTAACTTATTCCAGCTCAGCAGGGACAGATGAGCTGCACTGGCTCACAGGACTATGGCTCACAGCCTAGAGTGCAGCCACCACCAAAGTCTGCTGACCTTGGCGAGCTGCTCCCATCCCAAAGCCACAGGCTTCTGCGGTAACCTGGCCTCCAGCAGGGCAAAGCTGGGGGCTGGTGGGGAGGCACAAGCCGACAGGCCATGGGCTTGGGGTCAATAAGACACTGTCCGGTGTGGCGTGGGCGGGAGAGGAGGAGGGACTGCTCACTGGGTCTTGGGTGAGGCATGAAGGACTGCACGGCAAGATCTCCCTCAAGGGACTACATGGGTTGCCCCAGGGGCCTCTGAGCTCAAAACCAGCCCCACTTCCTGGTGAGGAGGCCAAGGCAAGGGCAGTAGCCACTCTGCACCTCCGCTCTGCACGCCACAGAGTGCGACTGGGAGATAAAGGAGGGGACACACACAGAGCAGGCGGCAGTTCTTAGGTCAGGCTGGTGGGATAGTCACACTTGTCGTCAGCCAGCAGAGAAGGGCCCTTTGGGTGGAGGAACAGCATGTCTGCAGGCAAGGCACACTGCATTTAAGGTTTTCTTTAACCTCCATCTTCAAGGCTGGCGTACAGCCTAGTGGAAGAGTCCAGCTTACCACACAGGGGGCCCTGGCATCCCCACCACCACAAGAAAACAAAACATAAAAGACTCCACTGTCACTGCCATGCATAATAGCTGGATACATTTTTATTAGAAAACCTTCCCATGATGCAGCCCGCACTCAAGTCCCTGTTGCCTACTGCTTCCGGAAACAAGAAACCCACAGCCACCCGGCATGTGTGTCCAACCTTTCTTTTTTTCTGTGGTGGCCCAGAGACTCTGTGGAATGGCCCCGGGCACAGTTCAGAGTCAGGTTTGGCGCCTGGGCCTCACTCCGGGAGCTACGTGAGCCGAGCAGCCTGGCTCCCGAGCACCTGCCACCCGCAGCCGTGCCTGCGGGGCTGTGAGTCAGGAGCCCACCCCGGCTCCACTCCGAATCCATCACCAGTGGTGACTCATGCCTGCACACGCTGGGTTGAAGAAAGCAACGATGACACTTTTAGCGCCTATGACTGAGGAACCTACGTCAGTGTCTCTGATGGATTTTAAAAATATATAGCTGGAGCCGGGCCACCTCCCCCTGCCCCTTCCACCCTCCTGCTGAGGGGCTGGGTGATTAAGCGAGGTCTCCACGCAGTCTGCCCAGGCAGCTGAGAACACGTGAACCCTGACATCTGGCCTCTGTGACTTCCTGATGGATGGATAAGGAGGTCGGGGAACATGTCCACTCCTGATACTGCGAGATAAGAAGGACAACTGCTGTCCTGCTCATCATGACAGGGCGCGCTGTCACTGTTGACTTCCTTACCGGAGCCGTGGCTCCTCAAAGCCTCCTCTGAGCAACGGAGGCGGGGCAGAAGAGTTTTATGCTGCTCCAGGGGTTGGGGCAGAGGTGACCTGGAACACTGGTCACTGTGAAAGAGACTGAAAAATGTGGCCACAGGACAGCCACATGCAACTACTGAGCGCTTGGAATCTGGCAAGTGAAACTGAGTGACATTTGATTTGATTTTTAATTAAATTTCAATCTCCTTACGTGGCCAGTGGCTGTTTATTGGATGGCATGGCTCTGAAGCATAAATCTGGTCACATTCCTTCCCTGCCTAAACTCCTCAGACAGCTTCTCGAATTCAAATCAGGGGCATAGCAAGGATGACATGTGGTGGCTGAGCTGCAGAAAAAGCCCTGGGTACCCCTCCCAGAACCCTTGCCCTTGGATTGTTCCCACCCAACCTACAATGTGACTCAGTTTAATCCATAAAATGCAGCAGCAATGGCATTTTCTCCACTCCAGGCATAACCTAAAAAGGCCGGGTGTGGTGGCACACATTTGTGATCCCAGCACTCAGGAGGCCGAGGCAGGAGGATTGCCATGAGTTTTAGGTCAGCCAGGGCTACAGAGTGAGTTCAAGGCTGGCCTGGACTACATAGCGAGCCCCTGTCTCAAAAAGCCAAAAACCAACCAACCAAACAAACAAACAAATACTCTAAGAGAGCTCTGTGCCTTCTGTATTAGCATTCAGTGAGCCCTGAGCCCAAGCAAGACAAGCCTCAGCCTTCTGCACACCTATCAGGGATCGTGGGAAGTGGTAGTACAGGCCCTGTCTAGAGGGGATGGCTGATCCCTGTGCCAGGCAGTTGTCACCAGTGGGAACATGGATCTGGTATGGTCCAAACCTCTGACTTTTAAAAGCTAGAAAAATTGACTTGTGCTCTTTCAGTGCTAGCTCTGATGTGTTTAAATGCTAGCCAGGACAGATACAGCCTGTCTGTGAGCCAGATGTGGCTAGGGAGTTTGCAACCTCAGGTTCAGATATCAGGGTTTAGGGAAGGATGTTCTAAGCAAAGGCTGCAAGACAGCAAGCAGAAGCCAGGAGCAGCCATTGGCTCATCTGGCTGGGCCCAGGAGGGTGATTCTAGGACATCAAGACAGCTGTGTGACCCAGGGCAAGACACTCATCCTCTCTGGGTATCAGCACACTTTCAAATGGTGCTGTCCACTGCTCCTGGTGCAGCGATACCTGAATGGGCTTTTGGCGCTGACAAGCCCTGTTCAAACCCACCTCATCTCACTTCTCCCTGGCTTTACTCCCCATCAAAGCACCTGGCATCCACTGTAAGACCTTTCCATTTGTAGACTGCTGGTCTCCCTCCACCAGGGAACATGAGCTCTACCAGTCTGGGCTCTGCCCATCGTTTCAGTGCAAAGCCTCTGAGCCTGGAACCATGCCTGAACATGAAAGGTACTCAGTAAAACTTTCTGCATGAATGAATGTGCACTGACTGATTTCATCCTCACAAAACTGTGCAGTAAGTAGTCTCACTCTATTAGTAACACCATCACACAGTCACCTTAAAGATGCAAAAGTCTGGGTCAAGGGACATGCTGGGCATTGCTTAGTTAAGAAGATGAAGAGGGCTCCAGGCTACAGACAATAAGGGCTTCTCACCACCCACTGGCGCCCTCACTGAGAAAAGAGTAGTTGTTTTCTGAACCGGTGACGGGGCTTAAAACCTCAGAGAATATGAATCCCACCCTGATTCTCAGCAGGAACTTCCAGGTGCTGGATGCCGACCATCAGCTCGCTGGGGGCTTTGTTGGGGTCAGGAGGAGGGGACACTCAGTTCCATCAACAGGTGTCCAGGGAGAGAGGGGACAGGGCAATGGGGAGCAGATAAGAGGGGCAACTTGCTTGGCTTGAGAGATGTCAGGTGTGGTGTAGTCCCAGCACTTAGGAGGCTGAGGAGGGAGGATCACCACAAATTTGAGGGCAGGTCATGGTAAGTTCAAGGCCAAGGTAAGCCTAGACTACATAGTAAGACCCTGTGTCAAAAAGAAAGAGAGAAAGAGAGAGGCATGGCCAGGGTCTCCATACCTTATTGATGCTGAATTGGCCCTCGAAGCGGCAGCCTACACCGTTGTTCAGCGGGATCTTCATCGAATTGTCGATGTGGCCTACCTCGTGCCTGCCCATTTCATCCTGTATATCGAGCCCAACCACTGCAGGAACCAAGGAGAGCAGAGTTACCCCAGCCACAGAGACAGAGCCCTCATTCACCCATGCCATGGACAAGCTAGCCCTTTGCCTCCCAGCTCACAGTCTGGGGTGTAAGGCCACAGAGAAAGTTGGCGGAGAGAGGAGAAACTGGGTGCTTTGCTAAAAGGAAGCAACACCCAAAACATTCCCACTCCCTTCCTGGAAAAGCCATTTGCCATTGGTGATTAATACTGCCTGTCAGCCAGGTATGGTGGCGCACACCTGTAATCGCAGTACTTGGGGGGGCTGAGACAGGAGGATCATAGGTCAAGGCCATCTGGGGCTACACAGTAAGCTCAAGGCCACCCTGCATGGCATGGCAAGACTGTGTCTCAACAACAACACTGCCTGTCAACTTGCTTGGCCTGACAGATGCCTAGATTAGTAAAGCATACTCAGGTCATAGGAGAGGGACCTTGGGGGCTATCTGGTCCCTGGCCCCTTCCGCTCTGGGTTTCCCCTGCTCTGCTCTCTGGCTGCCGTGAGTGAGCAGCTTTGCTCTGCTGTGCTCTTCTGCGCTGCAGCCTGCTGACCATGGACTGAAACTGTGAGTCTGAAATTAATCTTCCTCCTGCATTGTATGTGTCGGACATTTTGCCCCCGCAATGGATAGGTAGTACAAAGCCTTCGCCACTGACTGTCGCTAGAGAAGGGTAGAAAGGATTGAGGGGAAAGCCATAGGTGATGGGTGAGGGGCCGAGGACGCTGGGGCAGGGTGGGGGTGGCTCACTGGGAGGCTGAGGCAGGCAGCTGGTGGTGGGGGTTAGAGGAAGCAGCACATCCGCCTCTGGTCATCCACATCCTGGCTTTGCACTTTACCAGTTGGTTTTTCAGGCACTCATTGGCTTGGGTGCTTATTAGCTTCTAAATGCTTGAGTTTATTTGTTGGTAGAATGGAGGTGGTGATAACTGAAGCTTCCATGGAAGAATATAAAGATCAAATCACAGGTAAAAAACAACTCACTTAGAACAGAGTCTGATACACAGTGAATGGAAAGCACTGAATAAATGTTAGTACTTAATGATTCTTAGACTCTGTTTGAAGTCAGGACAACTGGAAGCAACTCAATGGTCTGTCATCAGGCAGTGTCCTGGAATAGCTCCCCTCTCTAACGTGGTGCAGCAGGTAGAGCATGGAGGGGAGGCTCAGGGGAAGGCAGCAGCTGACTGGCTAGCAAGGTCTCTAACGTCTCTGTGCCTCAGTGTCTTCCTCTGTCATAGACTTCTCGTGAGGATCAAAGAAACTTAAAACAGCACTTGCTATGTGCCTTGTGCTCTTCTACATGCTGTCATGTAAGAATATAGCATCTGAACATCCTGGTGGGGATGGTGATGGTATCAGTCGGAGAAACCGAGGCAGAGATCTCCCAAGCTGAGAAACACCACAGCTTGGACTGCTATCAAGGAATCGTGCTCTGGAGTCCCCACTCACTAGTCACTCTGCTAGACACCTCTCACCTTAACATGGGCCACGGATGCAGGACAGGCCTGACCAGCAGGGAGAATGAGTTACTGTTCTGCTAACATTGTGAGCATTGTAAGAATAGCTCCAGGGCTGGGGATTTAGCTCAGCAGCATAAGTGCCTGCTTTGCAAGTGTGCGGTTGTGAGTTCGATCTCCAGTACCGATAAAAAAAAAAAAAAGAATAGCTCCAAGACATTAATATATAGATATACAGATATATAGACGGTTTTTCTTTCACATATAGATGAAAGAAAAAGCTAAACATGATACAGTTGTCCCTTGGTAGCCATAAGGGATTGACTTCCAGATCTGCAGGGATATCAAATCTGGGAATGCTCAAGCCTTATATAACTGGTATAGTGTAACCCACTAACCCATGCACATCCTCATCTAAAAACTCATGATACATCATAGAATGCAAATGTCACATGAAGAGCTGCTACAGTTTGGATCCTAAGTGCTCCCCAAAGGCTCATGGGATAAAAGCTTGTTCCCTGCTTCTGTGCTGTTGGGAAGGGTGGAGGTCTCAGAAGCTGGAGTGTGGGGTGGTCTTCTGAACCCTCGGGGGTGCTCCTGAA
>PVJX010019548.1:0-34723 GCA_004027295.1 Dolichotis patagonum | reverse complement strand
AAGTCTAAGAGTATAGGCAACTACACTGGAGATGACAAGATTCACTAAGATACCCACTCTGGTTTGATTATTACTTGCTTATGAAGTCTTATAATGTCTCTAATGCTCGGTTTTTATTAATGTTGTTATACACTGCTGAGACACCATGGTAACCATTGTAGATCACCTTGTATTGCAGTTTTATGTGACTTTTCTGCCTTGTGCTTTTCTAGGAATTGTTTTTTCTTACTTTGTTTTGTTTTTCCTGCTAATACAGAAATGATAGATATACATGTAGAGACTCACGCATGTGTAGAGATTATAAACAGTTTACGAGAACCCAGTGCTGATTCCATAATGTCAGGATGTGAAGTCCAGCAAAACTATCACTTTTTGTTCAACGTGATCTTAGCTTGCTTTGCCTTGTTTAAGTTCAACACACATTAAGGTACGGACAGCTGTTTTGAGGAGAATGAGAGACACTATGACAGCCATTCTTGGCTTCCCTAATGTCTGGTCTTGAAGACCTGTAATGCCCTCCTCATCCTGCTCAGATCAATTCCATACTAGGTTGTTTCATGTGAATTCCCTGTATGTGACAATATGAACAACTATTTGGAAGAAAACAAGAGTCAATATGATAGAGAGTGAATATCTCCAATTGTCTAGCTTTGAAATTTATGTCTTACATTGCTTTCTTATAATCCGCTTTCACCATTTTGTTGGTTTAATTTTACCCTATTGATATAATTGCATGTATATTTGAGTGGGTAGATAGATGACCATATTGTTGTTTTTGTCAGATCGTGGAGCAGAACTGTTAACAGTCTCACTGTTTGAATGTCTACTTTACATGTTTTAACTTTGTAACTTGAACAACTATTTCCAAGAAGTCAGTGTGTAATTAGTCAAGTAATAATTTCTTAGGTTTTATTGTTGTTGTACTTTTCCTTTTTTCCTTGGAATACTGTATGGTTGCTACCCTTTATTCTGTTTTATTTTGTTTTGTTTTTTCCTCTTTAAATAAAATTATTAAAAAAAAAAAAAAAAGAACCAAAATGGCTGCATACCAGCATCCCAGAGGAATTGCTTGGTGATTCCAGCTGCCCTAGCCCCATAGCAGAAATTTACAGCTTTGAATTTGCATTTCTTTCACACACGCATATAGAGACTCTTTTAAAAAAGAATCTAGAAATTGCACGGTCTCACAATGCCAACATTATACAGATGAGGATAATGAGGAGTTGTTTTATGCTTTTTTTTCCTCCCTTAACAAAAATTCATTTGGGCTTAGCAAGAATAATAATGAAAGCAAGAAACACAACTCTTATAAACAATCACCTTCAGAGAACAAAGGAGTTTCTTTAAGAGCCAAATCGTTAATCATCTTTTCCCCCACCTGCCACACCCACAGCACAATGCTATATTAAACTTCGACCAGTGTGAGGAGCTTCGGAGCTCTGAAAGAAGCCCCTCAGCTCGACTCCCAAATTGAGTTTTTATTTATAAAATGAGTTCAAAGAAATAAAATGGTAAGAGAGACTCCTTACTACCTTTACTTGATATTTTTCTGATTCTCTTTTATGAAGCTAGCTCTTCTGCTGATCTTATTTCTCCTCTTTAGTTATCAAGGCTTCTCTCAGTAAGAATTAAAGCTATCTGGGCATAATGGCACACACCTGTAGTCCCAGAACACTGGGGAGGCTGAAGCAGGGGGGTTACAAGTTTGAGCCCAGCCTGAACAATTTAGTGCCTTAGCAAGACACTGTCTCAAAAAAGCAGGGGTTGGGGCGAACCACAGCTATGTAGCTCAGTGTTGATGGCCCTGGGTTAAACAGACAAATAAATGAAATAAAGAATTACAGCTAGTCTGTATTCCTAGTTACTGGGAAGGCTGAGGTAGCAGAGTCATTTGAGCAGAGGAATCTGAGGCCAATCTGGGTAACTCATATTAAAAAGAAATTCAAAACAAAAAAGGCAGAAAACTAATTAAAGCCGGTGTTTTTTCTCTTCAGTATTTCCTGCATAGTTTGTGTACATTATTCATTTACTGTGTGTCTGGAAAGATATCATGACTTCCACGTTAGGGAAGAGGGAAGCAAGGCTGCAAAGGCCTGCAGTTTCCCCAGCCTGACTCCAGTCTTAGTGTTTGCTCCATCAGACCACTGCATGCTCTCGAGCATTCCTCCCTTTACATTTGCCTTTTCCCCAAACTGCTATGCTATCTTAAATTCATAAATTTTCAGCAGGGGCCACCCCTATTCGCTTAGTGACTCTGTTGAATTTGATTCTTCACTTTGAAGCTTAAAGCCTCTGGGGAATGTTCTGTAAGGTCTCCAGGAAGCTGGGGTCCTGCTGTTCCTCCCTCAGGGCGACAGTAGGGCAAGTGCCCGCATAAATTGGAGAGGGGCTCACTTACCTCAATGACAACCCTTTCTTTTCCATGGTTGGTCAATCATGATCCTTAGCTTTGCTGTTTCAAGGATCGAAAAAGAAAGGACAAGTAGGGCTGGGGATTTAGTTCAGTGGCTTAAGTGCCTGCCTAGCAAGCATGAGGTTGTGAGTTTGATCCTGGTACCAAAAAAAAAAAAAAAAAAAAAAATCCCAGCCACTGGCAAGGTGGACCACTTTTTGATGCTTGCCAGATCACTCACTCAGCTATGGCAACTTAGCAGGTTGTGAGCTTTCCCATGCCTCCACCTCCAAGGTAAGCAGTTCAGAAGGTAATACACGAAAGGGTACCAATTAGAAGGCAGTATGTGGTCCGTATAATCAGTGATTTATAATGAACAACATAACTCTGACAAGGTAAAGTCCATGCAACCAAAGAGTAACTACTTGGGTGTGGTGGTGATGAGGGCTAAATAATTCATATTGTTCTAGTAAATGTTCAAAAGTTGTTAGCAATTATACTTTTGTCTTAGTCACCTTCCTGTCACTGGGACAAAATACCCAATACCTGCAGTTTAACAGAGGAGAGGTTTATTTGCTCACGGTTTCAGCGTGTTCAGTCCGTGGTTAGCTGGCTCCAAAGCCGAAATGGCACGGTAGAGGTGTGTGACAGGAGAAAGCTGTTCAACCCACGGTGGCCAGAAAGCAGAGAGACGGAGGAGGAGCCAAGGACAAAAATTCACCCTTTCGGGTCACTTCCACAGTGATCCATCTCCTCCAGCCAGACCCTACTTCCTAATACTACATCCATCTGTGAAGTCATTAATGGATTAATCCACTGGTGAAGTTTGTACCCCAGTGATCCAGTCACCTTCCAAAAGCCTTGTTTCTGAACATATGAATAACAAATTACAGTATCATTGTCTGTTCAGTGAAACACACATCCATGAAGTGTGACACTGCTGTAGACAAGTCACGGTCATGGTCCTGACAGAAATAAAAGCACGCTATTTAGCTTTATCATGCCAAGTGGAAATAACCTCCCAGCAATTTGCCACTCCCTGCTGGGAACCTTGACTACCACACTTCCAGGATCTCAGCCAGAGCCCCTAGCAAGATCTGGTAACTGTCCAGGAGTTCTGGTTGAAGTCCTGCAGATATGGTTTGGAGGTTTTATTTTCTGTGTCCAAAATCTAAACAGGCTCCCGCCTGCCTCCTTCTCCTACCCTTCTCTGGCATGGACGCCATGAGCTAAGACAGTTAGCTTCTCATTCAGTGTGTTCTGCTCCCCAGAGAAGGCCAGGCCACCCCTAGCCAGGGATTCTCTCACTAAGAGGATAAAAATGATGATCATTGCCCCAAAATGGGGCTTTTGCCCTCAAGGGTGTTGAGTGCCAGAATCAGGAGGGCGACAAGCATGGTATGTCCTGTACCCCTCTCCAAATTCTTATTCTTCAGGAGGGCAGCCTACTCTTGGGAAGCTACAATTTAGGTCTTCTTTGTGTCCCCAGATGTTCTGCCATCTGGGTAAAGTGCCTGAAGATCAATGTCCTAGGACACCCCATTGCATGAGGTGATTTTAAAAACAGCCCAGCCTTTTATTGAACTGGATATGAAATCTTCTATCTGTGACAATTGCCATGGTCATTGTGATTTGATCTGAGGCCTAAGGAGCCACCCTCTGCAAAATGTGAGGCCGGTCAGCACGTGAGGCCTGATGAGAATGTGATGGGTGTGTGGTCTGCACGGCTGGCCGTTCTCCTGGACTCGGTTGTAAATAAAATCGGTTAAAGAATAAAGAAGTTTAGTGAAAATGCTTCCAGACAAATACTGCCGTAACTGTCTGAAGTCCTGATTTAAATTTCAAACTGCTTTAAGATAGAGTAGGAAGTTCATCACTTGTTTGGAAAACCTTCTTTTTTTTTCCTTTTCTGGTGCTAGAGATGGAACCTGAGGCCCCCAAAATGCTAGGCAAGTGCTCTGCCCTTGTGAGCTTGGAATCCTCTGCCTTGATTTTGTAAGGAAGAAAATAGCCATCAGCTTGTGAAAAATCAGAATTCTGTAATTTGTTGGCCTGGAAACCCCTGAGAGGGAAAACTTGGTTCTGTATTTCAAAGTCCTTGAGAATGGCTGCAGGGGTTGATGGGTAGTTTGGTCATAAAATTGTATACGTAACAATGGTTGTGGGTCAAAGAGTCTTTTTTTGCTATAGTTCTTTTAGAGATGAAAGTCCTAGAGCTTTTGACTTTATCTTCCCAGAAGTCCTCAGAAGATTGAGACAAAAGTAACATAGACAAGCCCAAATGCCTAGTGCCAATTATTAGGTATAGTCCTTAGCGTAAATGAGGAAAAGCAACTCAGAATTTATTACACTTTGAAGAGAAGAAGCTCTAAGGATGAGATCTAACCTCATGTGTGGAACGCTTTATTCACCTACCAAATCTTATGTTAGTATGCAACTCTTTGGCTAGATTCCTGCTGCAGAATAGGAGACTCTGTCCTACCACCGGCAGGAACAGATGGAATTCACACTATAAAGTCCCATTGGTCACTTGCCCTCCTAAGAGAACACAATCCTGTGTAGATTTACCCTAGGAGGACAGCATATCTCCTGGGTCTAGTTCAGTTTAGTTCCTGGACTAGCATGGCCAAAGATTTGTCCCTGTGAGCAATGACCAGGAAGCACCAGTCATGCAGCCTTCGAAGGTAAATTGCGTTTTCATTTTCTTATATTTGGATTTTGGTTTTTGTTTTGCTATTGTGCTATGGGGATTAAGCTTGGGGCCTTCTGCCTGCTATTCAAGCACTCTATCCCTGAGCTGTGCCCGCAGCTCTTCTAAAACTTTACTTTGAGACAAAGCCTTACTAAATTGCCCAGGCCGGCCTTGAACTTGTGATCAGCTTTGGCCCCACTCCCATCCCTCAAGTAACTGGAATTCTTTATTTAGCCCTCCAGCCCATCTCTTTTTAGTGTTAAATCCTTAAAGAAAGAGTTCCTCATAATACATGTTTTAATTGTTCTGTAATATTTTTTCTCCAGAAAATATAGATGTGCTTTAGGAAAGATGATCCTCTATTATGTTCAGTTAAGTAAACATTTATGGAGGTTGTGATAGCAAGAACCATATGAATTGTAAAAGTCATTAAGATGTCTCTCTTGACCTCAGGGAACGCAAGACCTTTAGGAGGGACAAAGACAACTATTAGAAGAGACAAACTAGGCCATGGGATATAAAAAAAAGTATAAAAAAAAGGCACACAGGCACGAAAAAGGTATGGATAGAAATCTAGCAAATTGTAAATATCAGCTGTTAAATGATGGGTTTTCAGTTTTATCCCCCTCTTATTTTTTGATTCTTCCAAAAAAAAAAAATCCACAGGTATTACTTTTTACAGAATGAACATACTTTACTTTAGAACTGTTTTAGATTTGTAAAATAAATTAGGCAGATACCGTACAGAGCTCCCACATGTAGTCTGTCCTTGAGCAAAGGCTAGAGGGATAGGAAGGAGAGAGAAAAAAGACAGCACCATTATTCAGCTGCCCTGAGAAGCCTGGGCCCGGCTGCTGGACACGGTCCCTTCCAAGCCTTCTCTCTAGGCCCTGGGGTGCAGGTCAACTCCAGGTGCGCGGACAGCCTGGGGGCACTTGGCATGCTGTGGCATCAAGATTTGCTCACAGCAAATAAAGTTCAGGTTAGCGGCACTGTGGGCTTCTCAGAAATACATTTTATTGACCTTTCTTTGTATTTTAAACATACTTTGAATCTGAACTTAGCTCTGTGATCTTTTGGACAGTGAGAACAGACAAATACGGTGTGAGCTGAGCTTAATAAAGCACTTGCACTTGGATTTGCTGTTGTGATGTGCCAGGGGACCCTGGAACAATCGCCATAGGAGCAAGCACAGGCCAGCCGGTGGGGGGTGGCCCCCCGAATGGGGCTGACGCCAGGCGCATCTCACACACACAGCTGCGCCGACCTGACCCAGCCCAGAGGGTCTCACCAGTGACTCGGGCTGGCCCCGAACTCAGATCCTCCTGCCTTTGCCTGGGATGACAGGCGAGCACCACGACATCGGCCTCCTTTTACTATAGAAACAGAGTGAATCTCTGTGGAAAGTTAGACAGGACAAATAAAGGAACAACAACAACACCTCCAAACTTCTACTATCCAGAGAGAATATTTTGGTATTATATCTCTCCAAGTTTTTTAATAAGTTTTTTTTTTCAGAATAGAAGGAGAATTAGCCATGTGTGATGACTCATGCCTGTAAATCCTAGCACTTGGGAAGCTGAGGCAGAAGGATCACTATGAGTTGGAGGCCAGCCTGGGCTACAGGGTGAGTTTAAGACCCTTTCTGAAGAGAGAGAGAGAGAGACAGAGACAGAGACAGAGATCATATTTAAAATGGCCTTCTGTGTTAATTAATGTCATTTTTGTCAAAAAAAAATGTGAAAGCCTTTTAAATAGGCAAGATAACCACTGAGTACCCCTTGGTAGAAATGCTAGTGACTGACTCTTATCACCCTGTGCGGTAAGGACCCCCTAAACACACCAACTACTCAAAACAGGACAACTCTGAAGACTCAGGTGTGCCCTGGATTTCAAAGACACAGCACAAAAACCTAAAATCCGGAATGTAAAATGCATCGTTATTTCTACATTGATTCCATGTTGAAATGATACCATATTGGATACATAGGTTTAAATAAAATGTATTATTAAAATTAATTTTGGAGGATCTGGATCGGAAGGATAGAATCAGGATCCAGAGGGGGCCCGAGCGCCTGGACACCAGGAGATGGTGACACAGGACCTGGCAGATCCATTCTCCCACTTAAAACCTGAAGACTTGGGCCTCACAAAAGCTTATTTGAGGGAAGAAGGATCTTTAAAGATGTCTAGAAAAACCCACAGCACTGACAAGATGGAGGACCATGCAGGAGCTGTGCCAGAGGCCTCCGTCAAGAGAATAAAGTGTCAAAGGCGTCCACAGACCACATGTCACATTGGAGCACGCCAGGAGCGACCCTCTGCTTATTAGCACCCTAACCTCGGAAAAGTCTTTCAGGGATAAAAACACCTGCACCCCGCTGTAGTGGGGACAAGACCCCTCTGCACCCTCTGAGCAGCTCCTTGAGAGACCTCCCTTCTTGTAACCACTGCTGGTAACTGGGGTGCCCCTCGCTGGGAGGGACAGACCCACGTCTTGATATTCCGAGCTGCCCTTTATTTAAAATCCACCTCACTGATTCCCGACAGAATAGTGATCATGTTTCCTATTTGGAAACTGTGGCATTGGATTGGGTTACTCTATAAGGAAGCTTTGGTCTGAGCCTCGTAAAAACACAATTCTAGATTTTCAATATACAGTCAATTCAGGGATGCTAAGACTGAAATTGTCCGAGCACCTGTCAGGTTTAAATGCCAAGGATGACTTCAATCCTAAAACCTTTGGATCACATGATGTTCTTAGGGTTGTGCTGACCTGCTTAGCTCAAAGGGGAAGACTGTAGGATGTATACGATTACCTTGGTGTGTACACTTATCAAAGTTTATTTCCTCATTAAATCTCTCCATAGGAAAAAATAAAATAAAATAAAATAAAATAAAATAAAATTAATTTTGGGCTGGTGAGGTAGCTCAGTGGTAGAGCCCTTGCCTGGCATGTGCAAGGCCCTGGATTTGATCTCCGGTATTGGAAAAAAAATAATTTTAAACCAATGCCTGTAATCCCAGCATAGGGGGCATGAGACAGGGGGACAACAAATTGGGCCCCACCAGGGCCTCACACATGTTAGACAGGTGCTATGTCAAGGAACTAAACCTTTATTTAGCCTGTGTCTTTTGACTTCAAAAAAATGTGCAGTTCCATTTGTGCCCTGCCTTATATTTCTACTGCGATTTCTAGAGGACTTTTCCTAGGGCCTTTTCTGATTCTAGGGGGCCTACGCCATTCACTGTCTTTGAATATTTTGCAGTTCTGTAGATAAAGAAATTAACTGTATCTTTTTGAGACGGGGTTTCACTACGCCTTTCAGACTGGTCTTAAATTCACTTTGTAGCCCAGGCTGACCTTCAACTCGCAGCAATCCTCCTGCCCCAGCCTTCCGAGTGCTGAGATTAAAGGAGTGCACCACCACGCCCAGCCCAAGAAATTAACTGTAGAAGGGTGGTGGTGATGTAGATGACTGCTGTTTATAGGAAAGCAAACGAGTTTGGCCTGGTAAAGTTGATATCGGTTTCTATCCAGGAGAAGAAGCCAGTCTTACTCCTATTAGCAAGTTTTGTTTTTTTTTAATGTAGTTGCCTTTTGGATTCCTCTCTGAAAATAATTTTTATGCTATGGACTCTCTCCTTCATTAATGTTAAATAAATCTTTGATATCTGTTCACTCACTGTGAGAATGAACTAATTCTGAGGGTCATGATTTTATCATTAAGACAGATCATCATTTAATGGTCCTAGAAGTCCCTCCAAGGCAACCAGGGAAACCATCTAACCCAGCCAGGTGACTATTGCCAGAGAGGCTCACGTGAGGTTTCTTAAATATAGCCTTGTCTTTTCTTAGTCTTCACTGTGACCTTGGGGTGGCAACTGGGCTCTATTTAGCCTCTCTGTTTAGAACTGGGTTAGCTTTCCATCACTGTGGCAAAATACCTGGATAAAATAATTTAAAAAGAGGAAAGATTTATTCTGGCTCATGTTTCAGAGGTTTCAATCCACGGTCGCTTGGCTCTGCAAGTGGTGAGTGCCCATGGAGAAGCAGAACTTCATGGCAGAGGGCATGCAGTGAGCAAAGCTCACGGTCAGCTGGAGATGAGGGAGGGACACAGAAGGACTGGGAGAGTGGGAGAAGTCTCCACTATCTCCCAACAGTGCCACCAGATCATGAACCCGTCAACAGGTTCACCCACTGTTGAGGGCAGAGCCCCCCTGCTACCCCCAACTACCTTCCAGAAATCCTCCATGTCTGAACACTACTGCACTGCGGACCAAGCTTTTAATACATGAGCCTTGGGGAGCATTCCAGGTCTGAACCAAAACACCCACCCACCTTCCACCTTAGGAGGATGTATTTTACTTTCATTTCTGATGTGCTTTCTGTCAATGTCATTCCCCTGGTGGCAGCAATAACTGGAAATATGGGCTTATGGTCTGGGCGTTTAGGGATCTTTGTAGATGGATGATAGCAATTATTTTCTACTAGACAAAAGATGCCTGAGAATTATTTGTAGATTTGTGTATTTTCACCTCAAACCAATGAAGACTATCACACCCATGGGGAAAAGAAGAACATCTCTCTGAGGTCAGAGCTGGCAAGTTTTTGTGTTAAGCGTTGAGCTGCAGAAAAAGCTACACAGAATAGCCACTCTAAGTTCTCTGCATCTGTGAGTCTATAATTCTGACAAACCCTTATATTCATAGTAAGTACATTTTATAGTATGTTATTTTAAAGATGACTGCCAAGACATTTAGGCAGTTTAAAACTTTAGACTAAAACAGAGTGAATTGGTATTAATTTCCAAATGAAATGGAACATGGAAACACTGATCACTGAGGTAACTTTATAGTTAAAGACTTATGCTGTTACACATAGATTTTTTTTGAAGACTGTGTTTTGTGTGTGACAGAGAAGCTATGTCTTTGGAGCATTTTTTTTTTTTTTTTTTTTTTTTTTTTTTTGGGTACCAGGGATCGAACTCACAACCTTGCACTTGCCAGGCAGACACTTAGGCCACTGAGCTAAATCCCCAGCCCATCTTTGGAGCATGTTAATGAGCGTGCTCGTTTTGCCACTTTAAGGAGGTTACTAGGGTTTAATTATGAAGTCTACTCCAAATACTCAGGGACTAAGGGCTTGGTCCTCTATACAGAGGGGGGCCTGGAGGGGTGCCTGGAGCCTGGAGACACGAACCTTAACAGTGGATTAAGGCACTGCTGAGTTCACAGTGGAACGGGCTATTAGAAGGTGGAGCCCAGTGGGAGGGCGTGGGTCACTGACGTGTGCCTTTGAGGATGGAGCCTGTCCCTAGCCCCTTACTGGTGGCTCTCACTGCTTCCTGGATGTCCTGGTAGTCAGAGTTGTGTTTGTCAACAAAAATCTATGCACATGACAGACAGACATTTCTGTCATTCAGATTTAGTTTTCTTTGTGAAGCAAAAATTAGTCACTTTGGCTAGAAGTTATAGTTAATGTGACTCTCAGAACCACAGTAAAAGAGAAGTATGAGACAACATGCACTTTCATTTTTTCAAAGAAAAAAAAAAGTAGTTTTTCTTAAAGCAGCAGCTTTCGAGCTCTTTGGCTTCAGGACCCTATACATATATTAAAAATTATTGAGGACACCAAAGAATTTTTGCTATATGGTTTATATCTATTAATATTCCTCATAGAGAATGTTAAAACATAATTTTTAAAATATTTCTTTGAAATAAGGATAAAATTGTTGCATGTTAGCCTATGTTAAGGAAATATGACTATATTTTTTCCCCAAATGAGAAGAGTGGCATAATTTTTTAAAATAAAAGTTCAGTGTTTGGTTGAATAGAAGACAGCTGGGTTCTTTTGGCTTTTTTTGGTACCAGGGATTGAACTCACGACCTCACACTTACCAGGCAGGCGTTTAAGCCACTGAGCTAAATCCCTAGCCCTCTTTTGGCTTCTTTTGCACTCAGTCTTCTGCTTGTCTCATATTATCTCCTTGTTCAACATTCAAGAGAAAAATGAGAGGGAAGAAAAATATTTTAGTATAATCATGAAAGTAGTTTTGACCTCATGAGCCCCTAAACAGGTCTTGAGAACTCCTTGGGGGTCCCATAGACCACATTTGGAGAAATGATGACTTAAAATTTCTTCAAGAATATGAATTATTGTAATAAAGGACAAAGTTCCAGAAAATGATTTTTATTTATTCTTATTTATAACAACTGTGCCTGAGATAAGTTAACATGAATATGGGAAATATGCTAATTTTTTTGACACAATTCACTTTTTTCTTAGTTTTGCCTACTTAATATACTGATTAATGTCTTCACACACAATAGAAAAAGTAATTATTTACCTCTGAAAAATCTGCTTTAATAGAAAGAACTTTATGTCTTACCAGTATAATTTTCTGGGTTTTATACTGATATTATTATATCCTTGATCATTTAACATAAGAAAAAAAAAACAGGAATTCTTCATGAAAGAACTGAGTCTTTATCATTGTTTACATTGTGTTACCTTCTGTGTTTATTTTTAAAACATTTAGGTCATAAACAGGTAACCAAGTATAGTTTCATAGTCACCTGTGACCCTTTCTTAACATCTCCTCTTGTTTGCCTTCTCAGATCGACTTTAAATTTAGGGGGAAAAGTGAAATGAAAATTTTAGGGTATCTTTAAGTGTAAAACCCCAGAGGATACTCTGCAAAGTCACAAAATTCTTCTGGCTTTTTGCTTATAAAAAGAGAGACGCTAGGAATAATAAAGTTATAAAGAAATAAAATATTTCTAAGTTGCATGGGAAGTATTTAAATATTTCAGAAATTAGTATTTTTCATGGGATGTTTCTAGATATTTTTTAATACCCTCACATACTTTTATCCTTAGAGGAAACTGGTCAAACTTGCAAAATATTCTTGTTCTGTGTTTCAGGTGAGAATTTTACTCTTCTCCATTCTGACTTTATTTGGGGAAATAGTAAGTTAACCATAGCCATTTCTATTGCTTTTGTTTTTTAATTTTGATGTAACATTTTGCTTGTTTGTTTTTGAGACAGGGTCTTGCTATGTAGCCTAGGCTGGACTTGAACACACTACGTAGCCTAGGTTGGCCTCCAACTCTCAGCGATCCTCCTGCCTCAGCCTCCTGAGGACTGGGGTTACAGGTGTGCACCAGCACGCCCGGCCTTGTATCATTTTAAAATTCTTGGTGTGTGCTGTGTGCTGTCCTGTAGAAAATGAATCCAGCATCCCTTGCCTGGAAAGCCAGACTTGGACCTTTCTGGAATATCTGATTCTATAGAGCTTGCACCTCTAATTATGTTTGAAGGCAAACGTTTTCTGTCTACACACATGGAAAAACAGTTTCCATTAAAGACATAATGTATTTTACCAAGTAAAAGTGGCCACCTATTAGTAAACTCATACGGTGTTCTTTGGATTCTCCTTGGAAACAGCTTTTTTTTGGGGGGGGTGGTTTTGGTACTGGGGATCGAACTCACGACCTTGCGCTTGCCAGGCAGGCACTTAAGCCACTGAGCTAAATCCCCAGCCTGGAAACAGCTTTTTATATTTCACTGTTTTTCTCAGAAATTAATGGGTTAAATAAAATCTTTAACGCATGTTCATTGTATTAGTGTAAATCATGATTTTACCTTTCTAAAAACAATTATCCATAGGGACAGAATGTGAGAGGACATCATTTTGAAACATTTGCTCTATAATGGCCTGCTTTCTCCTGGATCAGAGCTAGGGTACTCTATACTCGCTGCCTTAGGAGACCATGAAGACACTCACTGGAAGAAGAGAAAAGTCACTTCCACCCTTGAGGCCCCAAAGCCACACACTCAAAGACAGCAGAAAGCTCTTGGGCCTCACCAGTGTGTCGGGAAGAGCATGCATCTGGGGCATGACATCTGGGCTAGGTGGACGCTTCCAGGCCTCCACCTGCCCCAGCCCAGTGGGGGCAGGTGAGACCACAGACTGCCCAAATAAACGTAGCCAGGTCGAAGCAGGGCTGTTTGCAGCCTCACTGTGCAGACGTCCACCCAACAGGAGGACACATCTCCCAGAGATCAATTAGCCACAACTATCCCACTCCAACTGAACCAGTTTGGAATGAAAGCCGAGCTCCATTAGAAAAATCCAGTTTGTAGGTTTAGGTTCCCCACCTCTTTACAGAAATACCTCACTTGTTTCCAAGTCTCAGTTTAGAGGCCTTGCCCCTGCTATGCACCCCCGGCACCAAGGGTTTTGATAGAGAAAAGATCAGATAAATCCCCACCTGCAGCCTATAGATAGGCTCAAGCCGGTTCCAGGCGCCCTCCGTGCTGTCCAGTCTCAGGGTCTGCCCACCATGTGTGCCTGCCTGGCTCACAACCAGGAGCTGGTAGCATAGTGACAGCTGGGGTTTGGCACATGTAGGGCGACCGTGCACGTGGCCCATTGTCTCAGATGCCTGCCATTCCTGCTACCCTCACCCCACCTAGAGCTAGATACTGTCTGTTTACGCAGTCTGTCTCCTGTCTACACCAGTCAGCAATGGTTTCTGTTGCTGGCAGGTAAGAACTCCGAGGCACTGTTTCTGGTTGTTGACATTTTTTACTGTGAGTTCACAGCAGATATTTCTTGAATAGCCATTTCAATCTGTCTATCTAAGTATTTTGTTAAGGGAAATCTAATGAATGCTCATATTTTCAAGGTTTATTTACTTGTATTGGGGATTGAACCCAGGGCCTTGTGCATGCTCTGCTCGTGCTCTATCACTGAGCTACTCCCCTGGTCCTGAGAGTTTTGAAAGAGAAAAAAATTAGATAATGCTTGTCTCCCCAAAGCCTGTGTATTTTCCCAGAATGCATCTTACTGGGGCTTATCTGTGCATGTGCACACACGCATGTGTGTAGGGATGTGTGTATGCTTGTGTTACACATGGACCTAGACCAACTGGAACACTACCTCCCTTCCCTCTCTTGCCCTCCCTGTTGAGCCAGGTGACCCCCAAGCCCACCCTGCCATTGCTCTCAAATCTACCAGTAACTGACCCCGAAGTCAGGTCTCCCTCATTATGACGGATGATGGACATGCGATTACACTGGAGCATGAAACGGATAAAAGAACAAAGTCATGAAGGCAACTTCTGGGAGGCCTTGCCCAGAGGGGAAACCTTTGTAGGGAGAGCTTTATTAATCGGCCCCAAGTACCAATCAATAATGGATTAAAAGAAGCCCTCATTCAATTCCTGTTTGTGAGGAATCCTAGAACAACCTTGAGAACGTGATTCTCCCTAAGGTGAGCTTGGGTCAGAGCCCTGAGGAGCAGTCGAGTGCGAGAAGCAGAGTGAGCCCTGGGGCTGGAACTAGATCAGGAGGACGGGAGCTGCTTCTCGGTAGGACCGGCCACCCCACCTGCACCCAGGGCCTTTCTTGCTCTACTGCCAGGACAAAGGCTTGGAGGCACCAGCGGGTGCAGGCAAGTGCCAGGATGGAGTTTCCCCCCAACACAGTAATTCTCCTTCTGCCCTTGGACATTTACTGTGGCACAGCTCTCCCCTTGCAGATGGCTCCTGAAGGGCATCTTTGAAGCAAGACCAGGTTCCTTGGGACCAAAGTTTTGATCCTTCTTAACTAGCCCTGAAAATAGCATTTAAAAAGTATAATCAATCACTGACACTAGCCTCTGGATCTTTTTAGTTCAAGGGATCGAATAAGGGAAAAGCCGAAGTAGAAGATTGTGTCCCTCTTAGGGCTTCCAGACACTTCTCCAATTTTGTTTTCATTTGTAAGACCTCGCTTTTCCACTAGTAGATCCTTTCTTTCCAGCCTTTAACTGGAATCGGTCTAGGGTCTGCGTTTGGATCACTGTTTGCTTTCTTCTCCACTCTACTTCCCAGCCTCTGTGTCAGGGCTGCCTGCAAGGCCCCCTCCTCCACCTCGCCTGCTCAATTCCTGCTTTCCCTTCAGGGAAAGGGGGAATCCAGGGGGCGCTGGTCAGAGGGGAAGAAACAGGTTTTCTAAGGTGGGAGGACAGGGCCAGATGCAAAGACAAGGACAAGAGTCTTTGCAAGAGTAAGAAGTCAAGCCAGGCATGGTGGTGCCCACCTGTAATTCCAGCACTCGGGAGGCTGAGGCAGGAGGATTGCTGCAAGTTCAAGATCAGCCTGGGCTATAAAGTGAGCTCAAGGCCAGCCTGAACTACTTAGCAAGACCCTCAAAAAGACAAAAAAAAAAAAAAAAAAAAAAAAAAAAAAAAAAAAAAAAAAAAAAAAAAAAAAAAAAAAAAAAAAAAAAAAAAAAAAAAAAAAAAAAAAAAAAAAAAGAAAAAGAAAGAAAAAAAAAAAACCCCAAACAGTGAGAAGCCAAAGGCAGAGGGCAGGGAAGAAAGGAGTCACTGGGGAAGGCATGGGAGCATAGCAGGAACACCAGGCACCTTGGGAGGAGGGAGGAAATAGCAAACAGTGACATCCCAGGGTCCTGAGGCTGAGACAGCCCTGGCTCAGGACTTGGGCTTCAGAGAACAGGGACTTTGTGACATTGTCAAGAACTACTTGCTTCAAAGGCCAGCCTCGTCCTGGCCTTCAGGGACCTGGGCTGGCTGAGGCCTATGTGGCATGACACTGGCCGTGGTGACACCAACATGCCCTGACAGGCTGGGGTGGGCAAGATTTCACCTGGGAAGGCATGAAAGCCCGTGGGCTCTGCTTTCCCCATCCATAAAATGGGCCACTCCCAGGCACCACTGAGGCCGCGTGCGAGATCCTTCTGGAAACCAGAAAGACTTACACAATTTCAGGGACTATGACTGACCTCAAAGGGAGTTTGGAGATGAAATGGGTTTTTCCTCCCTGGCTTCTTCTCAGAAAAGTTCCGAGAAAATTATTTTGAAGTGCTTTGATCAGCTTGGCAGAAACATAGTGAATAAATTCAAGATGTCATGGCACATTATGCCTTGCGCTTCAGAACTGAGGGTGACCAATTGTATTCAATAGCTAGTGACAGTCTTTTAGAACTGCTTAGTGCTCCTGAGCCCCTTCCCGTCCTGGCCCTGAGACAGGCTTTCTCCCAGCGGCTGCTCCCTGATGAGTTTCCTCCAGGATGACCTGAAATAGGGCCCCGGTTCCTCATGGGGGGCACTCAAAGGCTGACACCCTGCTTATGTTGCTGTGTTCCTCGCTTGGTCCCAGGGTTCCCACTCCTTGTGGTTAGTGCTGTGACTTCGGGCTGGGCAGTGCCTGTGGTCAGGTCCCACCCACTCTGCACTACCCCACGTGGTACTGATAATGGTAGCTGCCAGCCATTGGATGCCAGGCACTTTCCTAACCTTGAGCCCATTGGGTTATGGCCAGGAGACTCAGGCATGAGGCTGAGTCTGCCTGGGAGGTGGAATTATCTCCAAAATGAGTCTTTGATTCCATGAAAGAGCTTAAAGAAAGGAATTTTGTTTGGAAGCACTAACTACAATATCTCTTGTGATTTGTGATGGAATCTGGGTCCAATTGGAAGCTGGCTGCTTCCTGATCCTTAGTGCTATCTCTAGGGAAAAGTTGATATGAGCCGATAAATGGAATAAAACAAGCTCTTGTGCGTGTGTGTGTGTGTATGTGTATGTACAGAAGTCCTTTACAAGAATCTGGAGACTTGAGAAGAAATTGTTACGCTCAGGATGGTTTATTTTTATTTAGATTGAATCACTCTCCTTTCCCTCTCCAGAGTCTACGCTGGCGTCCATGGTGTGTGGTCATCCGCCTTCTGCTCTGGTCTCTGTCTGCACGGATGAAGATCACAGAGCGTCCACAGTGACACCGCTGGCTGAGTGGGGTGAGTGGGGTCATCCCGAAGCTGGTGAAGACTCAGAGGGAGCCCCACTATGACTTCTCTAGTTCCCGCTGGACGGCACTGCATTCCGTGCGCTCTGGGCATTGTTTCTGTAATGTTTCTGATTATCTTTCTTAGGATTAGCTCCACTCACTTGATGGCCTCAGCAGAATAAGGCCTACCTGTGGACCTGCGTGCCTGCCCTTCCCAGCCAGGAAGCTTTAGAGCCGACGCAGGGTCTACCATGGACTCTCCTGAGCTAGTTCAAGGCCCAAGCAAAGAGCAATAGAGGCCGAGTGAACTCTGAGGAAGGCCGTTAGTGAGGTGATGAGCTAGAGGCCTTCCCAACCCACTGCAGGCCACGGCAGACATCTCTCAAGTACTCACGGATGGACGGTGTCACAGAATCACAAGTAGGGAAAAAAGCACAGAAGTCCCTGGAGTTCTATTTGCGGAGTGGAGGAGGGTGTGGGCAGATTAAAAGGAACTTCATGGAGGCGCAGAGTAGGAAGCGGTGGGAGGAGAGGGGCAGATGCAGTGAACTCCCTTTGCGTGTCTGCTTTGCACTGATATTTTTCACCATGACCACTCAATAGCATTTCTGTCCTCCATGCTACAATCTGGGAACTCTGTGTATAAGGTTTTCTGTAACGGGTAACTAGCTTAACCACAGGAGCAACAAGTAAGTATGCCTGTTGACCCCCACTGTGGTTACTTTGGGTTCTAAGTTGCTTGCATTTGAAACAGAACTGCCAACTTTAGACATTTTCGACTAAGCAGGGTTTCCAGAGGCTGACAGATGCCCCCACTTGGAACCTCGACACCTCTAGTGTCCTTTGGCTAACTCGTGCTCCGGCCACCACTCATTCATTCCCTCCCCCTATCTGCCCAGTCAATGAGTGTTTATTCTAAGCAGGTACCTAGACGGTAGTGTTGCAGGCAGCCGAGTTAGTTAGAAATATAGGCAGTGAGACAGGGCTAGGTCCTCAAAGGAGCCAGTGCAGATACCTTACAACTGTGGCGGAGACAGTCACCTCCTGCTGTGGGCCAGGCCTCAAGACAAAGGACCAAACAAATGCATCCACATCCTAAAGACCGATACTCTAATTAGTTCCCTATCACCCTGGAGTCACTATCCCAACCCCCTAGGGGAAAGGTCACAACTCTAAGAATGCCCACTTTCTACGTGACTTGCTTTCCCATTTGTCCCTAATGTAATCAATTTTACCTGAACTATTAACCCTATTGGCTAACTATAGTTATGTCCCACCTTATGCCCATCTGCCTTGTGAGTTCCCAGTCCCCCATACCCCCCACCCCTGCCTCCCCACCTTGAACCCATGGTTTTACTCTACTTAAGTCCCTGGAAAAGACAGTCTTTAGCAACCCACTCGGGACCCCTTCTGTCTCTCTACAAACAGAAGCTTTCTTTCTCTCAATAAATATATTCCACTCTTAACCTCCTTTGTCCCTAAAATTCATTCTTCGATTTTAGAGAACACGAACTGATACCTCACATGACAGGTCAGGAGTTTCATTCCCCTATATCAGTAGGACAGCAGAAAAGAACCTCTGGGGTCCAGCTGGGCTGCTCTGCAGCCGGCATTTCTGTCCTGGGGTCAGTCTTTTCATGGACCTGAAGAGTGCACTGCTAAGATTCTAAAATTCTACTTTTACTAAGTTCAGATTCCCCAGGACACAGTTGTCACCTAGCACCCGTGTGAAAAGGGTGGCACTTGCGGTCCCTTTGTCATGTAACTGTGACTGACTCCTTCCAGGGCCGTGAAAATGGGCTCTGGGGCCTCTCAGAGCCTTTACTGCATAGCTGCAGACCGCTAACCGTGGCGCCTGCCCAGGGAGGTCACTGTCGCATCTGTCAGTTCTCTCTCTGGGCCGCCGTAGGCGTGCGGTGGCGCCCTCTACTGGCTGGAGGCTCAGGAGTCATGTGCACACTCCTGCAGAACTAACTGCTAAGGCGCAGAGTGTACTCTGGGTTGTTAACTGCAGGGATTAATACTGTCAGAACCTAGAGTTCCCACTAGGCTTACCTCCCCCGGGGGTCCATCTGTTGACTCTCAGCTCCCACTGGCCACTGCTGGTGACTTTTGAAGGCCTCTGGAGCTCTGTTGCATCTCCTAATCTTGGAGGATCCCTAAACCCAATCCCCTATGGGGCTTTATAGCTCGTCGGAGGCAGGGCCTCCTTGCAGGTAGTGGAGCCAGTTTCTGCTAATGTGGATCCTGGATGAGGGATCCACCGATCTCCTAGGAGCTCTTTGAGGGCACAGCATGTGCCTTTGAGACGTTCGAATCCTTATTATCTGGCTCAGAACTGGGCACCTACGAACCGCGCGGACTCCGCAAACACTGCTGGGAGTAGGGTATGTCTGACGCCAGTGGGGCTCCCAGTCCCAGTTCCCAGCCTTGCCTGGCGGTGGCGCTGTGATGCCTCCGGGCTGGTGGGATGTGAAGGGGTGCGAATTGAAAAGACTGGAAATGCCGTAAAGGACTGAACTGAGGAAACCTAAGCAGGCTGGCCTGCAAACTCTGTCCAGAAGAAAGAACTCAAAGGGTCTGTCAGTTCATTCCAGAAGCATCTACTGAACATTTTCTGATCCACAACAGAAAGAAGCAGACTGGAGCGGTGGAAGCCTTCCTGAGAGAAAGCTCATGTCACTCTCGTTCCTGAGGGAGCTCAGGCCTTCCTGCAACAACAGTGGCACTGAAGCAAGCCCTGTCCTTTTAGTTTAACCTTGGAAATAATCAGAGGGACAGTAGGACAAGCAGTGGTGGCACATGCCTGTAATTCCAGGACTCTGGGAGGCTGAGGCAAGAAGCTCTCAAGTGTGAGCCCAGTCTGGACAACTTAAGGGTTTATTGACATCAATGTCCAAATGAAAAATTAAAAAGGGCTGGGGATATAGCTCGGTGTGAAGCCCTGCCTGCAATTCTCAGTACCAGGGAGAAAAAGTGTTAGGTAGATTTGGCAACAGTATCAACTTCAGAATTAGAACCAAATTCTCTGATTTTCTGGCTGGTATCTGGTACCATGAAGAGTTCCAGCCCCAGGGACATCTGTGCAGACAGAACAGGAGAGAGGGCCTTCTCACGGGAAAGGTGGAGGGGCTAGGGAGGGAAGTGGGGTCTCTAAGTGTGCTCCATGGCTTTGACGAACACTTTGATTCACACTATTTTCTGTTCTCTCTCTCTCTTCTGCTGCTTCCCCGGGTGACCTCGTTGCCATGGATACAGAAGGGGGGACATTTCTGAGTGGGGCTCAGCAATCCCTGTGCACTGGCTTCCTGGAAAGCAGCGTGGGAAGCAAAGGGAACTGTTATCTTTGGAGGATCCCCAGAGCCTTGCGCCTCAGTTTGGAGTCAGTGTGATATATCTGTGTGACTTGATAGAAAGAAATTAAAATATCTGAGAAAATGCTTCTGCTCCCATTGCTCAGTGACGTTTATCCAAAGGCGTGCTCACATTGGCTGTCATTTTTGCCATGCAGCTTCCTGATCTCTCCTTCTCTTCTCGTCCCTTTTTCATGTATGATAGCATTATGTAGTTGTAAGCTCAAGTTTTATCATGAAAGTATTAAATAAATCATGATCATGGGTAATAGGTGGAAATGCATGTAGGATACCAATAAATTGTAAAGTTCCCTTGTGATCATATCATCTACCCCAATGATGGTCTGCACCTTCCCTAGCCCCCTAGTTCTTGGTTGATGGCATACAGGTAGTGATGATGTTGCCATGGTTACAGCAGTTTTTTTGATCACTCCATTGTATCCTGGAAAACCACTTTTTAAGGCAGCTGCTCTGACCTGCTCCTCTCCAACATGGCACTCATCCGGGGCATGTAGTGCCCACCAGAGGAAAGCACGGATGCCGGCCGGGCCAAGGCTCCAGGAAGGAGATGGGGCAGTTCCTGAATGGGGAGGGAGAGGGAGTGCCCTTTTTTGCTGGGATGATGGGGAAGCTGTGAAGGCCTGGGGCTGCACCCCAAGTTCCTGTGGTTGATCTCTGCTGTCTGTCCCATGGCCTGTGGTCTCCTTCTCTTGGGGGCGTTTAGTCTGGGTCCTTCTTAGAATGACCCCAGGTAGCACTGTAGAGGGTGAAGCGCTTGACCTCTCACTGGTGCCAGATGTGCCTGCCCCTGGGAGCAGCTAGGGGGACAAGGAGAGAAAACTCTAAACAGGGACAGAGGTTCACTGCTGTCCAGGGCCCTCGCCAGCTGTTGAGCAGTGCTTTCCCCAAGAGTAGATCAGGCAGAATGCCCAGATTTCTTTTCTCAAACAACACACATGAAGGAGTCGCAAAATACCCTACATTGGGCCAGGGATTTAGCTCAGTGGCTCTAGTGCTTGCCTGGCAAGTGTGAGGTCGTGAGTTTGATCCCTGGTACAAAAACAAACAAACAAACAAAAAACCCCCAACATTTTGAGAAGGTATTGTCCAATCTTCCTCAGTAGCAGAAACTAAAAATAGGTGTGGGTCACCATTATTTGCCAGTGCCATTTAAAATTGTACCCTTACCGGGGGTGGTGGTCTCCTGTAGTGCTCCTGTAGGTCTCCCTATATGCTCCTGTAATTCCAGCACTAGGGAGGCTGAGGCAGGAGGATCACTGCAAGTTCAAGATCAACCTGGGATACAAAGTGAGCTCAAGGCCAGCCTGAACTGCATAGTCAAAAAAAAAAAAAAAAAAAAAAGAAAAGAAAAGAAAGGGGCTGGGGATTTAGCTCAGTGGCATAACTGCTTGCCTGCCAAGCTTGAGATCATAAATTCAATCCCCAGTACAAAAAAAAAAGCAAAGCAAAGAAAAAACTCCCTGCACCCTCATATTTTCTTTTCTTTAGAGAAACCATAGGTCTCTAGGTTTACTTGCATGTATATCATCTTAATTCTAAAATCAACTCTGCAAAGTAAAGTATTATTCCTCATTTCGAAGATCAGTATACAAACTTAGGAGCAAGGCTTTGGCATATTCCTTTCACTGTATTTCCCACATACAAACTACTTTGTCCTATGAGAGTCAAATTGTGTCCTGTTTGGACACAGAGAGGTCCTCAATCATTGACAAAGAGAGCAGCTGATGTGATTCCTCGGAAGAGAAGTTATGTTGTTCTCAGGGTCCAGGAAGGTCTGAGTGATAAGCTGAGGACACAAGAAGACAGAGTTGGAGCCATGTAGAAAGCAGTACATGGTGAGTGTTTAAGTTGTTGAAAATGCGTCACAGTAAAAGCCACATTGCGTTAATCCCCCTCACAGTGTGTCCCTTGCTTCAAATGCACTTATCCTGTTCTATTTGCCACTTTCTGAAGCAGTTCTGGAAGTTCTTTTTTGGTTCTGTATTTGAACTGTTGTGGGCGCCTTGATGTTCTAATAAATCTAAAGCATTTATCTTCCATGGTCATTTTGACCTTGGGGAAAAGCCAGATGTGACACGGTACCAGGTCCAACGAACTGGGCAGATGCAGAGATGCAGTGATGCTTTCACCAGCCTGCTTTGCATTGGATGGTACCTGACAACAGCATTCACCGTATTTTTTTTTATCAAACCCTGTAAACACATGAAAGAGGACTTCTAGAACTGCTTCAGAGAGTGGCAAGAACAATGGGATGTGTTAGAGGGAGGGGGACTATTTTGAGGGCATTAATGGTAATGTATATGTCTTTTATTGTAGTACATTTATTGAAAAATTTTAAAATTCACCATATATTTTGATCACAGCTTGTATATGAACAATTAGAGCTTTCTTGAGTAAATAATGACTTTTCCATCATGGATGACATTTGAATAAAGGTTGAATGTTAGAGAAAAGATTTAAGTATTTGCTAAAGGGTTGGCTTAAAGGCCTTTTATGATGAATTGAGAATGAAGGAGAGTTGACCTTGTGTCTCAGGACCCTAGTCCTGCAGAGTTCATGGCCAGGTACAGCTAAAGCCCACCCTCCCCAGCCTATGCCAAAGCCTGGCCCAAGACACCGGGGACGCCAGCACAGCTAAGGGCTCTGTAATACTCTAGGATGAATGGGCAAAGCTTTTAAAAAAATTATTAATAATGTTTAAGTAGCTAAAGCCCCAGTGGTATTTGAAGAGTGCTGGCTGGGGCTGGGGAAAGAACCAAGTTTGAGGCCAACTGGATTTGATTTGCAAAGGGAAGCAAGTCAGGTAGATGCCAAGTAGACAAGACTACTTCTCTAAACAGATTGTACAGGAGGACATGGACTTAACGGTTCGCAGTAACTGAGGTTGCAGAAAAGACAGGAACTTAAATTTGAAAGTTTTGCCTTAAAGTAAACTGCAGTGGGAGGCGGGACCAAACAGCGTGTTTACATTGAGCTCACCTCCTCCTTCCCCTGTGACAACTTCCTTTTTCCTTTCCCTGTGGCGCCAAAAGGGGCCCCAATCAGTAACTTGTGTGTCATCAATGCCCGCCCTAAGTGCCACCCCGGTCAAAGGGTGTATGTATATCCCATACTGCATGTTCCTGTCAGAGAATGCCAGGCTGTCTATAGTCATGGACTTCTCTCCACGTCCTTGGAATAAAGGCTATATCTATATGTATTTATATCTTCTTTCTTATTGCACTGAAAACCTAACATAATGGTGCCGTGTTACTTGGTCTCTCTCTCTCTCTTTTTTTTTTTTTTTTGGTACCAGGGATCGAACTCATGACCTCACACTTGCCAGGCAGGCGCTTAAGCCATTGAGCTAAATCCCCAGCGTTTTTAAAGGTTTTTTTTTTTTTTTTGGTACTGGAGTTTGAACTCACAGCCTCGTGCTTGTCAGGCAGGCGCTTATGCCACTTAGCTAAATCCCCATCCCTGCCGTGTTACTCAGATGGCAGAGAATGTTAGCTCCACTTGGCTAACCCTGCCTATGAACCACCGTGTTTTCCTCTGGGACTGTTTACTTGCCGCCCCTAATCTGCATGCAACACTGGCCCTCCTCACTCATCAAAGATGAGCTACCGCAATCCGCAAGCTTGTGGTCAGAAAACCTATCCTTGCCGTCCTGTGGACATAGATGGTAGTTTTCACGATCCTTAGACCTTACAGCCTGAGGCAAAACTGTTCTTTTTGTTCCCTGGGAGCCCGCCCCAAACTCTTCCGGTGACGGCCGGCCAGGAGAATGGTGTTGGGACTTTCCGTCTCACACTTGCAAATTAAGTGACAGACTTCTTTTGATAGATGTGATCCAGGACAGCTTTCACATTCCTTGGGGGACGCTAAAGCTCTTACATCCCAGGTGATGTTGTTGTTGGTTTTTTTTTAGCCCACGTATAATTTGGTCACATGGACCATTTCAGGTCCCCTGAAAAACACACCTCTGGGGTGCCTGGTTCATAACCTTGGTGCTATTGGCCTCAAAAAGTCTATAAAAACCAAAAAGCTTATCTTTTATTTATGCATTTCTCACAGTGGCGGCAAGTTGGCAGAAACCCATCATTTTTAGCCCTTTTTTACTCTGAGGATGTGTCTTTCTCTCACTCTGTCTTGTAACTCTCTCCTGTTATCTCCCAGACCAAATTCCAAAGCTTACTCAACAAGCCGCGTGGTTCTCATAGTCAAAACATAAATTAGGTTCCTTTTCTGCCATTCTTATTTCAATATATCTCTATTAATTAATTTACAAAAAGGTTCAGACTAGTCTATTTTTTATACCTCAAACTGGCCAAATATATTTGAGTGCACTCTAAATTTGTAAGATAATTGTCAGTGGATATATCTGTTGTCTGTTTGTCCAGTCTGTTTATACTGTACAGATCGTCTGTCCACATTTGTCCATTTGCCTGCTCTGTAAACAGCTGTTCGTTATATTTGAGCTCAAAAATTTTTTTCCTCCTCTTTTACATTTTCACATCATTTAATCAAGGTTTATTTGGGTTATACATTTAAAAAGCATGCTTTTAGCTTGGTTACCAGCTGATTAAAATGTTAAAACTGGTTAAACAAAATCCCTTGGGGTGAGGAGACATTGGATAGGACTTCAACTAATAAATAAGAAAGTGGCCACCAGCTCTTGTTTATTAATCGGAAGCCCCAATAATCTCCATAGCCTTATGGGAGACACCCCAACTAAAGTTCATATGATTAAGACAATTCATTGTTGCTGATCTGATGGTATATTTATGCCTTCAAATGTAAAATTGAGAGTGTTTATGATGACAAGTTTTTTCTTTCAGATCCAGACATCTGCATTTTCCTTGTGCTCCAGCCAGGAGAGTCGGGTCAGACCAACAAGAGGTCACCACCAGTCAAATAATACATGTTATACTTAGAGAGAGATGCTTAAATAATAAACAGTCCAAACAATGTCACAAATTTCTTCAGTGCTCAAATGTTAAAACACCCATGGTTAATATAAAATAATAGCTCCATTTAATGTTCTATGTTAGGCTTACTGCCTCTACTGCACTGTACTGTTATCAATCTTGTGGATGTTCAACAATTAAAATTAAGAGATAATTATAAATTCCTTTTGGATTCCTTTTGCTGGGATCCACCAGATACTTTCCAGAAAAAGGTTATACGATGCATATTGGGGCCATAATTAACTATATTCAACAAGACTTAAATGACACTGCAGCTGATCTCTCTCTCTCTCCTAAATAAAAAGGTAAAATTAATAAAACAGGCCATCCTCCAAAAATCAGATGGCACTAGACATTCTAACAGCACAGGAGGTACTTATACCACTGCAAAGCCTAAATGTGTGTATGACAAGTAAATGACATGTCAATTTCTAAAATTCCCTGGACCTTATCTTTATCCTCCTTATGGGAAGCCACTACTAAAATTATACTCATAAATACTCTGTTGATTCTATTATTTGACTCCTGCATATTTAATTGTTTGCCTTTGTCTCCTTTAGACTTAAAGCTGTACACCTATCCAAGATAGAAACCAGATGTCTTGTGACTGTGGAGGGGACAGATACCTTCCCCTGTGGGCCAGATCCCAAGACAAAAGGCTAAACTTGGCCCTCAAACCCCACAGGGAGACCTTCTTAATGTGGCCTTTGGGCTTTCTGTGGGACTGCAATATTCCTGTAGGAAGGGAGAGGAGAATACTCAAAATGTTTTGGCTGTTCCTTCAAGATGGAGTTGATTTCCAATCTACTCAATGTCTCTGAACTCCAAATCCATCTTATATAAAGGACGTGTTGTGTGCAGTTGAGCACCAAATCAGATGCTGAAAGCACATTATCAGTGACAAGCCCTATTGATTTAAGGCATTACCATTATGCTCATCCCAGCAGGAGATGCCCTGTGGGATGAAGAAGCAAGGTCAACAGACCACAAATATACATCAAGTGGGCTTTGAATAAAAAGAAAAAATCTATGCAAAAAATATGCCTCCTAAGAATACTGATATGAGGTGGGGATATAAATAACACATAATCCTTATACTTATATGTGGGTGGACCTGAATCCTGTATCTTTTTTTTCCATACAGGGAATTGAACTCATGACCTCATGTTTGCCAGGCAGGTGCTATGTCATTGAACTATATCCCCAGCCCGTGGCTGGACCTGAGATCTTATAAAAATCATTTAGTTCTTCTCAGAAAAGTGCACAAAATACATATTTATGAAATTACACAGGATATATATATATATATATAATTGGAAATTGGTTTCTTTCACATATTCAGAACTTACTCAGAAAATGTACAAAGACTGTATTTCCAAGTCTCATAATTTTTTAGGTAAAATAAAAGGCCAGTATTTGTAATAGCCTTTTACTTGAAATTATCCAAATGTTCAATAAAATAGAAATAGATATACATTGGGTATATCCACATAATGGAACATTGTAGTGTCGTCCCTTGTGTATAGGGGATGGGTTCCCAGGCCCTCTGGGGATGGAAACTGAAGTCCCTTATATGAAACGGCACAGTATTGCATGTAACCTACACACACCCTGCTACATGCTCTAAATCAACTGAAGTTACTTGTAACGCTTAATGCAATGCCAACGCTAAGTGAATGGTGGCTACGCTGCATTGTTTTTAAAGAACAGTGACAAAAGAAGTCTATGTATGTTCAGTATAGACACAAGTTTTTCAAGTATTTTTGATCTGAGATTGGTGGAATCCAAGGATTACTCATGGATATAAAGGGCTGATTGTACAGCAGTGAGAATTAACAGAACCACAGGAGTCTGAGGATTTCACAAACCTGTTGAGTAGAATACATGAGAATGGATACGTTATAATTCTACTTAACCCAACAGTCAAACTGATCTATAGCAACGAAAGTCAAGGTTACTATTATCCCTGGCAAGTAAGTACTCACTGGAGCCGGGTCCAAGAGCTTCTAGGATGTTACCAATGTCTGTTTCTTGATCTGAGTAATGCTTGCATTGGTGTTTCAAGTTTGTAAAAATTAAAACGAATGGAAAATTTCAATTGCTGGAAACAGTAAGATTGAAATAAATTCAAATAAGTATTAGTTTTCTATTACTACTGTTAACAATTTACCAAGAGCTTAGTGTTCTAAATATAACACAATTTCATTTTTACAGTGCTGTGGGTTAGAAGTTCTACCTGTTTCACTAGGCTGAACAACCCTTTTTCTGGAGGCTGTAAGGGGAAATCTTGGTTTTTTGGCTTCTAGAGACAGCCCAGGTTCCTTGGCTTGTGGTCCCCTTTCTCTGCCTTAAAAGCCAGCATTGCTGCATCTGCCCATTCTTCCAGCCACATCTGACTGTCTTCTATCTTCTTCTGTTATAGGCAGCTGAGCTAGTTAGAAATATTATAAGTAGTCAGACAGGGCTAGGCCCTCGAAGAAGCCAGCACAGAGGACCAGATGTCTGGTGACCTTGGAGGAGACACACCTCTTGCTGTGGGCCAGATCTCAGAACTGAAGGAAACACAAATGCAACCACACCCTAAGTATAGTCCTTAGGGATTAAGTCTGGATCACCTTGAGAAACCAGGAGTCACCATCCCAACCCCTTATAGGAAGAGTCACTGATCCATAATGAATGCTCACTTGCTACATGACTCACTTCCCCATTTGTCCCTGATTTGGTCAATTTTACCTGAACAGTTAAACTTATTGGTTGATCATAGCTCTGTCCCACCTCATGTGCTTCTACCTTGGGAGTCCCCAGTTTTCCCCAACTTTAGATCTGCCTCACCTCATGATTTTATCCTATAAAAATCCCTACAAAAGAGAGTCCCTGGCAACCCACTTGGGACCCCTTCTGTCTCTCTCTCAGACAGAAGCTTTCTTTCTCTCAATAAATATTTCTGCTCTTAACCTCCATTGTTCCTAAAATTCATGCTTCGATTTTAGAGAACACAAACTTGTTCTGGATACATAGTAGGTCAGGAGTTTCATTCCCCTATATCACTTCCTCCATTGTTCATGGCCTTTGAGATTATGCTGGGCTCACTGGACAACCGGGGTAACCTTCCAATGTTAGTGTCAGCTGATTTGCACATCAGCTCCATCTGTAACCCTAATTTCCCTTTGCCTTGTAATGTAACATATTCATTGGCTCTGATGGCCTAAAAATGCCTTCAACAAAAGCAGCAGCGCACAAAGCAGAGAGAGATCAAACCTTTTCTGTCGTGGTGGTGCTGCAGATCAAACTCAGGGCCTTGCACTGAGGTAGGTAGGTTCTGCCACTGAGCTATATACAGAAATGCATCCATAGGGACTCTTAAGTATTAGAATCATCAGGCATAGCATGGAAAGTGGCTATGCTTACTCTGCTAAAGAAGATAATGACTAAACTTGAAATTTTTAGGAGGGAATTGGAAACTATAAAAAGTAACATGAAAAAATTAAAAAGAATTCAAATGTTTAAAATGGACAACTTTACATTAGAACTAGCTGAGCATGGTGGTACATGCCTATAATCCCAGCACTTGGGAGGCTGAGGCAGGAAGTTCCCATGGGTTTGATGTCAGCCTAGGCTACATAGTGAGTTCAGGTCAGTCTGAATTACATAGTGAGATTCTGTCACAAAACAAAACAAAACAAAACAAAACAAAACATCACAACAACAAAGTAAGAGAAAAGTATATTGGAACTAGCTGAAGAGAAAAATCAATTAATTATGAAGTACAGCAGAAGAAACAATCTGGCTGCTAGGACTGAGAGACAAAAAGAAAGGGAGAAGAGGAAAAGAACAGCGGGAAGGCCTGGAAAGCAGACACTTGGAGTTGCAAAAGGAGAGGAGAGAGAAGGGGACAGGCAGTCTTTGCATAGATAACAACTGGGAATGGATGAAAAGACAACAATACCGATTGAGGAAGACCAGTGAATACCAAGCAAGATAGATAAGAAAAAACTCCACACTAGGCGCAACATAGTAACACTGCAGAACACTGAAAAAAAGGAAAAAAATCTTTTAAGACAAATGAAATTGTTGGGGCAAGTTATAATGTAGAAACACATTCATGAGATGGTAAAACGTATAGATATGCATGATTAATTAGGTCTCTAAGTTGCTACTCTGCTGTTTCTGCTAAATTCAGTTGACCCTGACAGTGTCTACAGCCCAGCTGCCGATGAACACTAAGTCAGGGTAATTGTCTGTACCTTAAGGCTCCCTGGCTGATTCGTGCCCATTCAGTAAAGGCCCTGTGTCTGAAACATTCCTATATTATGGTAATGCCCTGGACTGTGGTCATTCTGTAAGGGCCTCCTTCCCTGGTTCCTGGAGTGTTTCTATTGCTTCAAGACCAGTTTGTCAATATATGATTCAATGTATGTAACCAATCATGTAAGGTTTGGTCACTCACTTTGTACCTCCCACTTCTAATTCTATATAAACTAAACTCCTTCCTAATTCAGGACGGTTGCTTTGGAGGAATGATCCCTGCAACAATCCGTTGGTGTAAAGATTAAATGCTAGGGCCAGGGGTTTAGCTCAGCGGTGCAAGTGCCTGCTTGGCAAACATAAGGTTGTGAGTTTGATCCTGGGCATAAAAAAAAAAAAAAAAGATTAAATGCTGCCTTCTTATTGCCTCCATGCAAAGGATCTTCCTTTGGTTTGGTTTGGTTTGGCTTGGGAAATTTCCCGCAACAAAGTCACAGAAATATTAAAGAAGCAACTGTTGGACTGATGGATGATCAAGAAAAAAAAGAAAAACAACCCAGTAATCATGGAATCAGCTTTCTCATGCAAAGAAAGAAACTGCTAATATACAATTCTTTACAGAGTGAGAAAAATCAACATAAATTTACAAAGTTGAGATGAGAGGCAAAACAGCAACAAAAATTTGAAAGTCAAAAAGCAGATGGACAAGTAGAAACCAATTTCACATGCTTAAGTCAAATAGAATCCTCAGTCAGCAGTGCAGGATTTGATACCATCTCAGTCAACACTAAAATCTCCACAAGATTCATAAACTGACAGCCACGAATTCTCCTGCGACTGGGGGTGGTGCTGAGTGTTGGCCAAAATAGAGGCCTGGCTGCAAGTAGCCAAGGAAATAATCAAACCCCTGGATGCTTCTGTCCTCTGCACAACCTAACAAAGCTCTGCGTCCCCCGTAGATAACGCCTTCTTCTCGAGAAATGATGCGGGAGAGGGTCTCTGGCTGCAAGAGGCCCAAAGTAGGGATATTAAACTGGCTTATGCGAAGTGAATTCAGAACACAGGCGCCCTCACCTCTCCTTCTCCACACAGCTCCCAGCACCAGCCACGCCTTGCCCATCTCGGGAGGAGACCAGCACGGTCTCGAGCACGGTCTAGCCCAGCAATGGTGAGCCACACAGAGCTTTCAATGATACAAAGAGCCTACTGAGACATGCATGCCACAGGTTCGCCACCACTGGTCCAGCCTAAGAGAACAGGGGCTCCCTACCAAGAGGCTCACTTGTCCACCCTACAGTAGTTTAAAGTCTGCAAATCCCATCGACTCCAATGCACATTTTTTTTGTCTCCATTCTTAAACTCCATTCTTGTTATACATTAAAGACAAATGAATGAACAAACAAAAACAGAATTAGGGGAGGCCAGAACAAATGTAGGGTTGGGACAACTTGGAGAAAATAAACAAAATGAAAACCAGCTAACAAAAAACTATAGTCAATATCCCTAAGATGACACTGTATCTATGAAGCAAGATGGCGATGTGTGCTGAGCCTGTCTCTCTAAGCCCTTCCCACCGTGTTCTCCGTAAGGCAGCGGGGTTAGACGCTGGCCAGTGATATTCCCAGACTCCTCTGCAGGAGCCTGCTTAGTTCAGGTAGATACTAGCTGCGCTCACAAGGTAGGACAAAGGAGGCAGTTTTCTTTCTTGTTGGAGTCTTGCCTTTGGCAGCAGAAGCAGAAGTGGGTGCTGGAGGTGCTTTAGGCAGCAAAGTGGGGGCCCTGCTGCTCAGCTGCAGCCATGCAGAGCAGTGGGGGGCGTGGCTGGGTATCAGGTACTGACCTGGATCCCCAATCTCCCAAACGAGTGTACGGCAAAGGCTTAAATAAAATGAGACAAGCGGTATGATTTTAGGGCTCTAAGAGGGTCAAAACCCTTTCTTTAGCTGAGCTCAAGACTCTGAGGGCTAAGACAAAGACTTCTCTGGACCGCCCATTTTTATTAGGTCCAACAACAAAGGGCGGGGAAACTGAGGAAAGCGCAGGCAATGAGCAGGATCTTGGGAGTCACTTCAAGGACATCTCCAAGTAATGCATCATGTCAATTCAGTAGAATTGTCTTATCATGAAGACATGGTAGGAGTGTGACTGCAGGAGTGAAATTCCTTTAGCTGCAGTCTCTATTTACTTAATTAGTGTTGGAGCCAAGTGTCCGCAGCTGTGGCCTTATCTTGCTCTTTGAGGTATCTCTGGCCTCACAGGCCACTACAGGCCTCAGCCAGGACCAGTGATTCATAGAGGTTCACTTACTATGAATCAGCTCCCGTCGCCAGGCAAGGGGCCAAGGCCTAGGACAGACTCACAGATAAACACAGAAAGCCAGTTAGTTAATTTTTTTTTTTTGGTACCGGGGATTGAACCCACGACCTCGCGCTTGCCAGGCAGGCGCTTAAGCCACTGAGCTAAATCCCCGGCCCAGTTAATTTTAAATCCTTCTCAGAGCTGCTTCTAGTGGTCTCCAACACCTGGGCACGCCCAGTTTCCTGTCTTCCGGCTGTATCATGATATATTGTCACCAACCCCTTCCATCAACCTGTCTTTGCCTGAAATAGCTAGAATGGCTTCTGTTTTCTTGTGGACGCACTAACATATTGAAATGGTATTAAAAAAATAGCCCTTCAAAAGTAAGAAGAAGTTCTTAGGTGTGAGAAATGTGAAAGCAGAAATGAAAAATTGATAGAAATGTTATTAGATGAAATCACTTAGAAAGCACAGCAAGGTGATAAACCAAAAATGCAAAATAAATGCTCAAAATGTACAATAAATTGTGCATATAAATGTGTAACATTATTTGCAATTGTGCAAATAAATGTGTAACATTAATTATCATGGTGTAAATTACTTTTCATATTGTTGGAAATAAGCCCCCAGACTCAAATTGTTGGTGCAGATAATAAAGCACTTAGACATGAAGAAATCTTGCCAGGGCATTTTGCAGAAGGGCGCAAACGTGAGGTAGCAGGCACATTCGGAAAAGCTGATTTGCAAATTCATTGGCTGAATTCAAAGGCTTCCAATCTATGGAGGCCTACTAACTCCAGTAGCTGGTATGGGGGTTGGGGTTGGAGTTGGGGTTAGGGTTGGGGTTGGGGTGGTGTGCTTTGGTCAGTAAATTAGAAAGATAGGTTCATGGTTAGGAATGCAAAGTCCTTACTTGGTACCTTGGAAACACTGCATTCCAGGAAAAGATACATAGTCACCATTTCTTGGAGCTCAGGATATTAATAGAGGTGGGAGGCAGTAAGTCATTGAGTGGCCAGGTCATTTAAATCCAAAATGGAGTTGTTTTGACCTTGTGCTTTGACAGAAATGACAAAGCTTATTTCTCACAATGCCATGTAAATACCTTGTGATGCTGAGAGCACACATCCTGTCTGGCATTTGAGTGCCATGGACATGCATTGTAGTGATGTATTGGTTACAATTCCAAGAGCAGAGAGGATCGACTTAAAAGTACAGTGTCGGAGACAAGATGGCGGACTGGTAGGTAGCAGGAGAGAGACCCTCTCTGAGAGAGACAGCTCAAATGCCAGAATAAAACACCCTGGAGAGACCCAAACAGAGAGAGATAGACTCTCACAACCCAGAAAGAAACTAAAGCACAAAAACCCGCTCCAATAAGAGGTCCTGGGGCTACTACTAGTGAAGATAAGATCAGCGAGCACGGCACCACCTCCAGACGCCTAAATTCCGCCCGACCTGAACAAGCGATCCGCACCAAAGCGACTGGCTTGAGCCGCCGGAGCTTGGAGCTGAACAGCCCTGCGTGCAGCTCGCCGGGACGGGCACTGCACACGACCCACCCAGAGGCACCGTGAATTCCCACCGCAGCCGTGCTGAAGTCGGAGGTCGGGCAGTCCAGCAGTTCTCGGGGACACGGTGAGTGATGGGAATAAGACCCTCCCACGGGAAAGGGGAAACCGACTGGACCACATGTAGGATTTGGGCAGGACAGCCCTAACTCCATAAGGAAGTGGCTTCAGCTGGTTACTCCCCTCGTCCAGCAGATTGGTGGAATCTGCTTGGACTAGGCCACGCCCCTGGCAGGGACCCAGTTACTTCCCTGAGATCAGTGCACACTGATGCAGTGAAGGCCTGCAAAGGTTGACTGGCTCAGAAGGGAGGAGCTAGCGCACACTGCCCCTGGGTGAACTCTAATCTCTGATAACCTATTGAAGAGGGCTAAAGCTCCTAGCCTGCGCCCCCTAGAGGAGCCTTAAACAATAAGAAAAGGGTCTGGGTATTACACTGTACACTTGTATGGAAGGAACCAAAAACATGACAAAAGGGAGAAATAAGAAAACACTCCCAGCCCCCAACCCTGAGAACATTGATCCAGGAGAGGTAAATACAAAAGAGACTGAGGGCAGGAAAAATGCAACATCAAACACAGCGTTAGCGGACATAAAGAGATATATTCAAGACCTCGTAAGTGGGACCAAAACTGAAATATTAATTCAAATTAAACAAGAGATAAGTAGATTAATAAAAGAAGAGCTGGGTACCTCTCAAGAAGACACAGACAGAAGAATAGAGGGACAGAAATGGAGAGAAAAATTTAATGAAGAATTCAGAAAAAACCTAGAATTTATGAAGCAGATTCAAAGGGATTATCAGGAAACTAAAGATTCAATAGAAAGCTGGCAAAACTGCTTAAAAGAAACCAAAGATAGACTATCAAAAATTGAACACAGGCTTGCAGTGTGGGGTCATGAAAGGGAAGATCTCTTAAAAATAACAAGGGAGCAGGCAGTAAAGATACAAATACTGGAAGATGACAAGAGGATCTATAACTTAAGAATAAAGTATGTGAATGAAGAAGCAGGAATCAAACCAGAGGAATTACAAAGGCTATTCACAGAAATTATTGAAGAAAATTTCCCAAGCATAGAAAAAAGAAATGATATGCAGAAGTATAAAGTATACAGAACTCCAGCCACCTACAACCCAAACAGAGCTACATCTAGACACATAATTAAAAAGATCCCAGAAATTCAATATAAGAACAGAATATTGAAAGCCATCAGAGAAAAGAAACAGATCACCTATAAAGGAAAACCCATCAAAATCACAGCAGACTTCTCGATACAGACCATCAGGTCAAGAAGAGCTTGGAGTAATGTAATTCAAGCCCTGAAGGAGAACAATCTCCAGCCCAGATTGGTGTATCCTGCAAAACTCTCTCTAGAAATTAATGGAGAAAAAAGATGCTTCC